>WEKY01014508.1:16632-44630 GCA_013390045.1 Picathartes gymnocephalus
TTTTTTTTTTTTTTTAATATCTATTTAGCATCTACTTTGAAGACCTTTTGGCATTTAATGGGATTGCTACAAAACTTTCTTGTCATGCATGGGCATTTATATGCACACACATACTAATGCTTTGTACCTTTACCTATCCATCCATTACCATGTGTTGTGTAGGATAAAAACATTTGACATATAATCATCTGTTGAGATCTAGGTACCTCTGAGATATTTTCCTTTAGAAACTGTCATTATTGGGCATGTTAAAGTAAGTGTACCATAAAAAATTAAGTATTATTTTTTGGGAAGAAATGGGAAGCAAATTCTTCTGATAAAATCAGTAGAGCTGTTATTTCCCTTGCTGTTCTCTTTGATGGACTTTCAATTTGCTGACTCACTGTAAATTGACTCTGTTGATACAGTTTTGAAAGTTCATATGCTTAGTTTTGGTAAAGCTAATATATGAGTCACCAGTTGTAGATTCAGGGTTTCCCATTTGTACTTACTAATACTACAGATGGTCTGATATCAATCTATTTCTAGTGGCTCTTTTTAAAAAAGTACACTATATTGGACTAGAGCAATATTTCTTGATTGTATGTGGATTTCCTAAATTGTATGGTATTATAAGTTTGTTTGATCTTACTGTATAGAAGGCTTCAGTAGTGTACCTGGTTAGTAGAAGAGAAGTGCAAATTTCAGCTTGCATTCTTTTATTTGGTAACATTCAAGAAAAGTATTTAGGCATGTTACCTTCTGCCTGAAAACACTGAAATTAATTCATATGGCTATTTATCCTATTTAACAAGAACATGTGGAGTTTTGGTTAGCTTCTGAGAAGCACAGTCTGTATTCAATGCCTGATGGCTATAGTTTTCTTTAGATAGGCTCATAATTTTTGCCTCTTAATGGAGAGAATGTGAACTAATACCTGTTGCAGTGTCACGTATTTAGCTATATGAACTTTATAACTACCAATTATTGAGATTTAGATTTTTTCAGTGCTAGAAAAATCCTAAATGTTAAAGAATTACAAAAAAATTAAAATTTGCTTCTTATTGTACCTATCACTTCATAGTTCTTCCCTTGCTTAACTTTCCATGATTTTTTTGGGTCATTTTAAAAGATTGTTCAGAAATATTGGATTAAGAATGTATCCTTGGGTAACAACCACTGCAATCAGTCACTATTTTCTTTGTTCTCAAGTAAGGACATAAGCTCTTTCATTCCACCACTCACATTGCTCTTTACTGTGGAGCAGGAGCCAGACACTGAATATATCTGTAGCATGGGACATATCAACCCTGCAAATGTCACAGAGCACATTCCCAACATGATTCAAATTTTGTGTTTTGGCAATAGAAAGACATTTCCTATACTCCTCTTGCTGGCGTCCTGATAAACCTAGACAGGAAATAGGACACATGGACTGGGCAGAATATGGAGTCATGTTCTAAGAGCATTAAGTTTAGATTCAGCTGGAACATTCTGAGCTACTTATGCTGTTCTTGATTTTCTGCTCTCTTAGAGCATCCACACTAAACATATTTATCCTGCTTGCTTATGTACACACTCTTGCTTAAAAGTGTTAAAAATTTTTGTATGTCTGAATTGCAAAGCAGTGTATACCTCAAAAAAGCCTAAAGCAATTGGCTTCACTTAGTAGCTGAAACTGTGTGAAAACTCCCTTTAAATCTGAATCGGTCTTCCTTCCCACCACCAAAGGTGATTTTGAAATAAAGAAGAAAACCAGTTACAAAACAAAAGTGGTTGTTGTATTATAATGAAGGAAAAAAAAAAAAAAAAGTGGTTTACCTGTTGCCAGACTAAATAAAAGCTGGTTGTGGTTTAACCCCAGCAGGCAGCTCAGTCCCACAAAGTCACTTAATCACTCCCTCACAGTGGGATGGGGGAAGTGAATCAGAAGGGTTAAAGTGAGAAAACTCATAGGCTGGGATAAATTCAGTTTCATCGGAAAGCAGAGGCCACTCACATAAACAAAGCAAAACAAGGAATTCATTCACCATGTCCTATGGGTGAGCAGGTGTTTGGCTATCTCCAGGCAAGCAGAGGTCCATCGTGTGTAACATGGGAGCTGGAAAAACAAATGCCATCACTCTGAACATTCCCCTTTCCTTCTTCTACCCCCAGCTTTATCTGCTGAGCGTGACATCATGTTGTATGGAAGATCCCTTCAGTCAGTTTGGGGTCAGCTGTCCCAGCTGTGTTGCCTCCCAGCTTCTTCTGTGTGCCCAGCCTCATTGATGGGGTGGGGTGGCATGAGAAGCAGAGGTCTTGAGGCTGTGCAAGCACTGCTTAGAAACATGTAAGACATGTCGGTGTTATCAACAGTGTTTTGGCCATAAATCCAGAACATAGCATCATACAGTCTACTGTAAGACAATTAACTCTATCCCAGCCAAAACATATACAAAATCAAATTCAGGATATTAATTATTTCATTTATTTCTTGAACCCAATGTATTCTTCATATAAATACATAGCATAGTAGTTTCAAAACTAGTTTTTACGCTTTGATGCAGAGATGTACACTTCAAGAATGATCACTAATGTGTAAGTTATTATCCTAATGAAAGAAGAGAAAAAATATTTTTGTTTCATATTTTTGCCTCCACATTTTGAATAGAAAGATTAAATTTCCCTATAAATATGTAATTTATGTTAGAAACTGTGACTGCTTGTCTGAGGCTACAATATATTTCCTTGTGTCAGTTAAAGACAGATAGGATTAGATGTAGTGTAACTCAGCTTTGGTTTTTTGTTGTCTTTTACTGGTAGCAAGTTCATCTCACTGCTTGTGTTTCCATGCAACCATATGCCTATGTGCAGTCACATTTCACTTTTTGATAAAGTCCTTCTAATTTCCTCTCACATCAGTTGTAGGACTTATAAGTGGGGTGCAAGTGTCATGTAGTTAGACCAAGAATATCTTATATTTAGAACTTATCAGCATAATTATGTGTTTTGTTTCATTAGTCAGAACTTATCAGCACAACTGTGTGTTCTGTTTTGTCATTCGCTTTTTTTTATAGTGTTTACATGCTGAGAATTCTTCCTGGCTTTCTGGAAGAATGCCAGACTCCAAGGAAGTTTCTCTTCCTCTTCCTTTTTACCTTCTTATTCAAATGCTCTTGTGTATTCAGCAAGAGGGTGCCAGCTGCATGAATTCAAGCAGCAGAGAGTGCAGGAGAAGACAATTTTAGCACAACTCACTGCTTTCTGTGGTTTTGCACGTTGCTTATTGGAACTGGTTGTTCATGCGCTGGCTAACATTGGAACGTGTGGCAGTGTAAGATGGACAGCTATTGAACACCAACATTTTAGAATTCTGGAAAAAAGCATGTCATGCATTTTTCTTTTGTTTGACAATGTGAGGAGGGGAAGTTTTCTGGCCATTTTAACAGCCATTTGCAATCATTTAGTTTAGTGTCTGTGGAAATACATAGTGCAGCTCAACTATGCCGTGAAAGCCTTTTAGTGCCTGAGTGTTAGCGTTGAGCTGTCCTGCCTTATGCAAGCCAAATGTTTTCGAAATGGAGCCGCTTGCAGAAATCTTGTCTCTGGAGAGATGTACCAGGACAGGGGCATATTGGTTTTGACTTAAGAACTTGTAACCATTTTTCCTAGCCAGATGAAATATTACTAATGACTGCAGTTCTATGGGGAAACACAACTGAACATTCTGTAGACAACTATACAGAAGAGAGAGAATATATCTTCTCCATGCCTGTTGTTTTCAAAGTCTAGTCTTAGAAAATAAAAGGACAGGAGAAAAATAAATTATTAATACTGCTCGTGGAATTTTAAATGTACAAACATATATTGAAATACAATAGCAGGAGGGTGATAAACCCACACCCTTTCCGCTTTTTTTCAGTAGTGGACAACAATTTGTGCAACAGCACTCAAGCACAGCTTCTTACTGCAGGTGCTTTTACCATTTTGGGAGTTCACTGCCCTTGTTTTGTTAGCCTCAGCAGTTTGAAAGTGTTGGCTCACCCGCAGTGCTTGCAAATATATCACTGTCCATGCTGCCTTTGCTTTTTGTATTTACTGGTGTCTTATGCTTCAGGGTTTCTGATGCCCTTGAGATGCTGGGATCATTTTTTACATCTGAAAGAGTGCCAATTCATTTATTAAGACAGAGTCTGTGAGGCCCGGATAAATTTATTCTATCTAACATTTAATAAAACATTAAATTAAAAATGTGACTTATGCAGTGACATACTCAGCATTATCCTTCCAAGGTTTATATTTGAGTGTTGCAGGGTCCCACCTCTCCAGAAGGTAATGTGCTATCAATCTAGCTCTGAGGTGATAAGGCCACTGATGTTTTTCTCTGGTGGTTATTTAATAATTAATTTTTCATTGCTAGTCTGTTCAATAAATGGATTGCAACATTTAAGACCAGTTTAATAGGTTTACAGGTCCCTTATAAATTCCAACAACGATAATAGTTAATAGGAGAATAATGGATTTGTGCTCAAAGATCTCAAGATCAATCAAGCAAATTAAATCTGGCCTAGGCTGTGGCTGCTGAAGTGGTTTTTTGTTTGTTTGCATGTTTGTGGATTTTTTTTTTCTATAAAATATAACCTGTGTGGATAGCTCTATCTGGTGATTTGTTGAATTTCTTAGTCTTTCACTTGCCATATTAATTTAAATCTTTAATCTGAGGATGTGGAATGCATGTGAAGTGGCACATTAAATCAATATTAAGTTGCAAATGATGTCTTCAAAGAGGGTGCCATTGTGTAGGGTAATGCAATAGTAGGAATAATAAAAAGAAATTGTATCTTGATCTTTCCATATAAGTTCGTGCAATGCAAATACCAATTTTAAAAAAACATATACCTCTGCTTGTAAAGGCAAAACTTTTAATTGGGCTTTATCACATACTCAAAATACAAAGTTCAAAAAAAAAAAAGTCCAGATGGAGAAGTGTTGCCAGTTACTACGAGGATTCAAGAGCATCAGCCCTACAAAGAAAACTTAGCAGGAGTTTGCTTGGCATTTAAAATAGATGGTTCTCAGTCTTGTTAGAATTTATGGTAGTCAAAGATAACCTCATTAAGAAATTTAATAAAGGTGGAAGGTACATTTGGTTTATCTTCTTGCTTTATGTCTCACCCAGAGACTGGTTTTCCAATTTTCTTCAAACTTTTCTGTGTAATCTCTTGAAGTGGGGTGATTCTGTCATTTCACAGCCATTTCCAAGGCTCCTTATTATTGCACACACAGTACACTGGAAAGGGATTCAAAGCACTGTTCATTGCTGGCTCTGAAATTATCTTACTGAACATCTGTCATGGGTTAAAAGAAAAAGTGATTTTTACCCATAAAGGACTTAACTGCTTCCTACAAGCCTAAAGACCCAATTAACTGTCTGGTTCTGAGATGGACACTCTCTTTAGCCACTTAGGAAAACTGGAAATGCCTCTGTGATTCACAAGTTAAGAGGAGGAAAGCCTGGGAATTGCTCTCTTGGTTTCTGGCTTCTGAACAGGTAACAACAGAGCCCGAGCCAGCCAGGCCGAGGGACCAGGTCCTGCCGGCTCCGAGGGGGCCGGGCAGGGCCGGGCAGGGCTAGGGCCACTCAGCCAGGACAAGCCTGCAGCGCCAGGAGACCAGGCCTGATTTTTGCCCGCAGCCGCGGGCGCAGGGGGAGGGGGAGCTATCAGCCCGCGGCGGGTTACTGCCGCCGCTCCCCCCTCCTCTCCGAGAGCGCCGCCACTACTGAGAGCCATAGCTCTCCTGCTCTGCCCTGGCCTCAATGGGAATGGGATGCAGCAACTTTCAGCCACTGCCCAGCAGAGGTCATGTGACCGACTACAGCACCAGGAAGAGAGATTAACTCTCTCAGTGCGCAGATGGACTCAGATACAGCTCTTACAGTGCACAGATGGACTTAGAAAAGCGAGGACACAAAAGAAACCAACGGAGAATCTGAGGTCAGTGAAAGAGGGGACTAAAAGTCCAAAGAAAGGAGAAAGAGGAGATGCTTTTTTCTGAAATTCTTTCTGTAAAGCCATGGTAATGGACTAAGATATACTAAACCATTTCCATGTAACTCATTGTACATTTGGGAGGATACAAAGGTTCTAACTGCAGCTTGAGCAAAGGCATTCGTGTTGAAGCAAACAGAAGTTAAAATGACTGTGGTAGTGGAGAACCTTACTACAGAGAAGAGAACCCTTACCTCAGGGTAGAATAATGGGGGGAAACCCTTGCTCCAGTGATAAGAGAAGTCTTGCTTCCAGAGAGAGAAGACCTTTTGCTTTTCTACCAGAATAATTCATCCTTAAAAATGTACCCCAATAAACAGAGATGAGCCCTTGAAAGCAGTTGTGGGAAAAACTGCAGGTCGAGGAAAAGACTTTCACAATGCGAACAGATCGTTTCTGGGCAGCTGATTTGCTTGTGATATTGAAACCATGAGAGAACTGTGTTCTTGTGGAAAGGTCTCCATGGTATAGCAGAAGAGACTCCTCTTCCAACTGAACTGATGAAAACCTATTTTAAACGTAGTAAACTAACTGAAAATCTCAGGTTGTGTCCTTTATGTTGTTGGTGGGAGAGAAATGATGAAGTGAGGGGAGGAGATCTGTTTGAAGTTTTATTTTAATTCTTTATTTGTTTCTTTTAGTTCTGTTAATAAACCTATCTTTGTACCTTTAAGGTTTTGAGCCTGCTTTGCATTTCTCCTAATCCTTGTCTCACCACAAACACTAAGTAAGTTCAGTGAGTACACTGGTGTTAACCCAGAGTACTTAAACCACTACATTACATTGACACCTGGTGTGAGGAGGCAACGTAAAACCACTACAACATCCATTACCCATTTTGTACATTTGTAAAATACAAACCAAGTTGAAGACCTCAGTAAAATGTATGGATTAAAAATGCTGGATAAGAACATAGTATGTGAGATTCACAACAGTAGGAAATTGGGGCATTCATTTTTCCAGAGCTTTGGTATCTGACTTAGGATTGGTATCTGACTTAGGATCTTTTCTTGCCAGTTCTTTTTTAAAGTAATTCTGCTTAGACAGGACATTGTCAAAAAATATTTGATGTAACCTGAAAAACAAGTGGAGAGGGAGCGAGAACTCCACAAAACAACCACATCTCTTGTAATCTAGGTTCTAAAGAAAACAACCTTGGGTAAGACTACAAATTTAAACCAACCCCAGGCAACCAATTCTTCATGTATACATGAATACATGTACACATCAATATATTTTCTTAGCCTTCTTCATTCTTGTCATAAACCAAGACTACCACCTCTCAAGCTTGCAGACAGCAATGTAGCAAGTAAACATTGTCTAGGCAGCAGTTAGCTATGGATGATGCTCCAGATTTTGCTAAACAACTTCCAGAGAGAGCATAGGCTGTGTACCCGTATGAAGGTAGAGAAAAGAAGAGAAGAGCTTGGGAAAATCAGTTGCTTTCATTATTGCAAGTAGAAAGAAAATGAACCTGTAATGCTATGTTGTACTAAACTCTAGAGAGAGGGTGGGAGGATATTGTAGCAAAATATAAGACAAAAACTTGGTCATGTGGGTATCACAAGATGATAAAAAGAGGAGAAAAGCTGCTAAACCTCCATTGCTACAAGAGTTAATTATTTAGCCTTGATTAGTGAGGACTTCATGTACTTAGGACAGGTACTACCTATCATTAGCCTGTTTCCAGTTTGGGCAGTACCTGATTAATAGTTACTATCAATGTTGATATCTATCCTGACAAAAGTAGATATTTCACTACTGTAAGCTGATCAGGTGCTGTGGACTGGATTTGCCATGCTGCAACCCATCAGTGTCACCTGCTGTTATTGCAATATTTGCCACTTTCAAATTTGGATTCACAATAATAGAATCATACAATAGTTTGTGTTGGAAGAAACCTTTAAAGGTCATCCAGTCCAACCTCCTGCAATGAGCAGGGACATCTTCAACTAGACCAGGTTGCTCAGAGCCCTGTCCAAGCTGACCTTGAATGTTTCCAGCGACAAGGCATCTATCACCTCTCTGGGCAATCTGTGACTACTCATCTTGTGATAGGAGACATTGGTGACCCATTTCTGTACACAGTGGTTGCCAGTCAGTGGCTGGCAGCAACCATTTTTCCCAACGGTGAACAGTCATCACTGACAAGCAGTGGGCACTGACCAGTGAATGCAAATTGCACTTGCTGCATAGCAGCTCACCAGCAGGGTATTGTCTGTGAAGGCTCTTATTTTGGAGCAAGGAGACGCAGAAAGCTGTCACTGCTTCCTGCCAGCTATAGGTCCATAAGTAGTTTCTGAAGTGCCCTTGTGATTCACAGCAGGTGATGAGCAGCGATAGTTTACTAGTGAAGTATGTAGTGACTTCAGATAAAAAGCCTGGGGCTGAGGAGGGAGAGGATAGGAAATGTAGTAGGAGAATGGGATTATTGTAGCTAGAAGAGAGACTCATGTAGCAATTTTTTTTTTTTTTTTAAATTCAGAAGATGTAACAAACAAGATTTTGAAGTAGGTGAGGAGATAGGAAGAGGGATTACAGAATGGAAATTTTAGATTGAAATTTTAAGTGGCTCACTCCTTCCTTTTCCCCATGCACTCTCCTTTAGTCTAACAAATGTCTTGATATTGCTGTGGCTGAAATCTGCTAAATATTTGGTCTCTGAATACCCATGCAATTTCAGTGAAATCATTCCTGAAACATAATGGGAGATTCAAACTTAGCTCATATGGGCCTACAGATCAGTCACTAAATCCCAAGAAATGCTATTTTCTAAAGGGTGGGAGGAGCATTGGTAGGTGGCTTGACTAAAGATAAGTATTAAGAATAGATATGATAATGAGATTTGTCCTTGATGTACAATAAGTGCACAGAAAGAATACCAACAGGAAACCCATGAAGTTAGAAATTTATAGGGGGAAATCAGAACATTTTGCAACTATTCTCTCTTATAGAAAGCATAGGAAAATTTATTAAAAGTAGTACTTTACTGATGACTCCATATAGGAAAATGGAAGAGTACAGTAATTTGTTTAGTGGGTTTTTGACTTTATTTTATGAGGTTAGCAATAACACTGCAAGTACTACAGTGATTCAGAATGTTAATATGCAAATGTTTGCATGAATTAGTGACCCTTTAAAATGCATCCTGATGCTACAGAAGTCAGGCAGGCATTTATTACACTAGTCCTTACTATTGAAGAGAATTTCATTTGATGTGTAAAACATCCTTTTGTAGCCTGAAATAAATTTTGAAGAGGGAATGACTAGAAATACAAGAAATTGTATTTCCTTACCTGTTACAAGTGCAATGACATAACTCTTAGGAAATCAGCAAGGTGTGAGTTTTATTTAAGTTGTACATGGTTCATTCCTATTCTCTAGGTATGTAACTCATATATAAAATCAACATTATCTCAATTACTATGTCCTCACCTTTAACTCTCCTTCTCCTGGAGCTAGTTATTTCTATGAATTTGGGAGTGAAAAATCCTGTTCCTTGCACTCTGCCCAACAGTTCTTTGTGTTGGGCTGTGTGCAAAGATCTGAGCAGGAAACCTTTGCTGCTATGTTCTGAGAATCCTTCTTTAGCCTATCCAAAGTACATTTTCTGTACTGTATTTTCTGTACTGCTTTCAGCCTGATATAATTGTAACCTTCTAGAAACTGGTATTAATACTCATTCATTTAAGGTATGGAATCTTATGTCATGCCTTAAATATCTCTTATGTTTGGACATGCTATTTTGAAAGCCTGGGCTTGTTAATAAAGTATGGTATGTGAGGTGTCCATTCATTTTATTTTAGGTTTGTGAAAAATACCATTTCAGTTCTACAGTATTGTAATATTTGAAAAATATTGACTTAAAGACAATCACTTAATATTTCTGCAGAAAATGCTTTGAAGACATTTGCTTTTGCAAAAATATTAGGTTTTAGGCAGACAAAATAACTCTTTCAACTCCATCTAAATTATTTCTTCTGTGCTAGTGCTACTTTCAGAGGACCCTGGAAGTGTTTAAATGTCCACATAAGAAATTTAATACGTGTGCCTCACTTTAAACTTGGGATCAACTCAGCTCAATTTCTTTTTTTTAAATGAGTTTTCAAATAAAATGCCGTAGTTAGTTACGTTTTTGCTTACTGACTCAATTCCTTAATTTTCAGGCCATGCCATGGAGGATCAGAGTGGTTGTCCCCCAGAGTCCTTTTTTAACAGTAGACAACATCAGAGGGAAATTCAGTGAACAATGAAAAGCTCCAAAATGAAAACATAGCAGCATTTCCACTAAATCTGTTTTTATCCCATATTTCTAGTAGCAAAGTGTATTTTACACTGGAAAGTGTATTTTATAGATAAAAAAGTAATAACAATTAAAAAAATATATATATTTATATATACACACTGTCCAGTGTAGCAGTAAACGGTCTCATTATTCATATAAATACTTAAAGCTCATTGGAATCTAGTTGGGCTCTTTCTTCAGTGACATCTTGAGGGAATATGATAAAACATGCTTCCCAACACCAACTTTCTCCTTTCCTGGGAACAAGCTACTTGTTATTATGAGAAGGTAGTCACGGTAGTCCTCTGGCTCTGATCAAATAACTTCCTGCCAGAAGTGGACAACTTCTTATTCCCTGGGACAGAAAAAATGTGTTTCTTCCTCTCCACTCTATTAATCGTGTTTAGGTTCTAATGGATTGGTCTTGAGGAATTGAATACCTGCTGAAAGCACCATCTCAGGCTTGATTCAATCAGCCATATAGATCATTTATGGACCATGGACAGCCTCAGGGCAATGCTTCTGCAAAAATAAGTAAGAAAGTATGATATGAACTCTGCATAAATCCACATCAGACTTACAACAGGTGAGTTGAAGTAAAAGTAATTTAGAAAAAAAGATTAGTGCTCCTTTCAGGAATATGCAGATTAATGAAGTAATTAGGACAGAGGGCCAGATCTTCAGGGTATTGTAAATCATCATCACTTAGCTGAAGTTACTGAAGCTATGCTGCTTTATAACACCTACGGAATTGATCCAGTAGCAAATCCCTAGTGATAATGTTGGTATTTTCTCCTGGTAATAGAGCTGCAGGCATCAGGTTGACAGTTGGTTTGAGGGGCAAGTTCAGAACAGAATATATCTAAAAGACAACATGCATATTTAGAGCATGTGGGGAACTTGAGATTGCAGAAGACCTTCTGGAGTTGCTGTGTTCAGTTCCTTTTTACTGTTGCAAGCAATGACATCTTATCATGCCATTCAAATTTTTTCTTAGAAACAAAGTGGTTGGTTGAGGCAGGATGGTATTTTAAGCACACCCGGCATTACTCTGAAAAACAGATTGAATAGAACTTTTATCACATGCTGCCCTCTGGTTTCTTTTATGATCACTATTCATCTTTCATTTGAAAAAGGAAGGAAATTGTACATTAAAAAGGTGGTAGTGGGGGGTGTGCTGTGTGTGTTTGTGGGATCGATATAGATGGCCTATTTCTAGAACAGGTAGCATTGAGGAACATGATCAAAAGGCACGACAGCCAGTAAGTTGACTTTGTGCTTTGTAGTGCAGTATGAAGCTTCACTTAACTTACCACCTGAGGTATCTGTTCATCTGGGAACGGTCAGCACACCCCAGTCCTCTGTGCTGTGTCTACTGAGCAAGGAGTTTGATCTGCCTAATCTCTAGTGCTGGCAGCAATATGCAAAGCCAGAAGGACAACAGCTTGGCTTACAAGTAGCATGCTGAGTCTGCAAAGACCAGATAGATTGCAAGACTGTCTATTGACTTGTAAATTCAGGAAATTTGATAGTGAGTCCTGTGGCGTACTGAAAATGCAAAAGTGTTCTCTACTGTTTATGAATGCAATTTACAGAATAGGCTTACACTTTAGATGAAAATCAGCTTTTTATGCAGAAGTTCTGAATAAACTCTAGAAATTTTTGATTAGTAATGAACTGTAACCTCAGCTCCGCAAACATTTGAAATTGTGTGTAGTTGGTTTTAGCTAGAGATTTTTTCTTGCTTCAGATACCAGAGGAGTGCATATGTGACGATGTGGTATGCATAGGGGAAGATGTGAGAGAAGGAGAGAAAGGAGGGCTTTTTTGGTCTTCCAAAATGCAGTTCCTGATTACTGATTGAGAAGATAGCAGGGATAAGCATTTGGTATATATTGCCTAAAGTCAATCCCTTTCATTTGAATTTATCAAAATTTCCATATCTCCAGAGAAGAATAAAAATGAACATTTTGCTGAGAAGTGTGTTATGATATTTCTAGATGTATTTTTTTTCTGACTAGCTTTGAGAGTCTCTGATGTTCTTCAGATTCAGTTAAGGTGCCATCAAATCTTTGCAAAGCAATGTATATAGAAATTGACTGTCATGAAACACTAATAAAAGTTATCAAGGTTGTTGTCTTTCCAAACCTGCATGTTCTTATTTTCCTTATCAAATACAGCATATTTTGAATGAGATCTGCTTTATTTATTCAACTAAATTGTTTTGAAACAATAAGAATAACAAAAGATTTCCATGAGTGTTTTGCTGGAAAATTATTATTTCTCCTCCTAAGAAAACACTGGCTCTCCTGTAGCAGTGTAGTTATATTTCAAATCTGGAGCTAAATCATATTAACATTAAAGATAGCCTGCCTATGGTGAACAGGTTAAAATATTTTAAAATTTAACTGGTGAGTTTTGGGGTTGTGGCTTCAGGGTTTTTTGCTTGTTTTGGAGCTTTTTTTTGTTGTTGTTTTTTTCCTTTGGTATTTTTAGAGCAGAAAGATGTTTTTGCTATTGTTTTTTTTTCTTCATTTAGAAACCCTAGAAACAGGTCAAAGAATTCAGGTTAGGAAGAAGTTCATAGCAATATCTGGTAAACCAAAGGTTTGAGACAGGACACAGTCATTTGCAGGAATAACATAAATTCAGATGATATTTTAAGTATCAGTAGTAGTGCATGTGTTCACAGGCTTAATATTCTTGAGGAAGTTGCACAAGAGGAGACACTCATCCAAGTCTTTCGGAAAATGGCAGTGTGAAGGAGCTTCAGAGGAATATGGGCTAATTTTGTATAGTGCTACTTCCGTTACCAGTTGCATTCATCACTATAAAAAATTAGTTGGGGCATGAATTGCATAGTTTCTTGAGGAGCTCACACATATGAAAATACAATTTGGATAATGAAATCTAAATTTTAGAAACTGTTTGTTAGCTATAGTATTAAATGGGAAAGTGTACATGTTAAATCGGCAGCAACACCAGCACCCAACAGTTATTTTGGTATATTTCCCAATAAAAGGCATTGTTTAGAACTATTATGCAATAAAAGTGACTAATTGAGCTGAATTGATTGCACTAAGAAAAATGAGATTAAATTGGTTAAGTTTAACTTTTTCATTGATATGTACATATTCTCACTATTATAAACTGAAACTCCATTTTCTTAGTAGTTTCACAAATGTGAAGCTGTCCTGGTCTGCTGGATGACATACAAATTGTCCTCAATTCCCTTGGTTAGTACCCATCAGCAGGAGTCTGTCTGTGGATGTACTTCTGTCTGTGCTTGATCCCGTGCAAGACAAGAGCTAAAATGGATCTGCTGTACTTCATTTGTAGTACAGAAGTTTTGATACTGCAGATACCAACAATTCTTTTTGAACAGCACAATTCAGTGTATGTATAGAAAATTTACGATGCTCTATCCAGTTGTTTTGTGGTTATCTTGATTAAAAAAAAGATTTAATTAGTCAGTACAAAACTGATGGTATACATGCCCTTAAGGACATGGGAGAAAAAGAGCTGAACAAGTCAAAACCTCAAGAAGAATCAAATTAGGGTAACCAAAAAAACAAAACCAGAGCAAAAGATGAAATTCATTGACTCCACAACTCAATAGAATGTGATCTTGTAGATATTTGAATGTAATACCATGTTTAGTCGGAGATTTAGAGCAAGTTATTTGAGGGAGTCACTATAGTAAATGGTGATGCTAAAAGGATGAAGGAAAATAAAAATCTGGAAGAGTCTTTACACAGACTAATTTTTCAGTTAGTCCTAGAGTATTTCTATATTTTTCTTTGTTGCAATTCACTATGTTTCTTTAAAAAGACAGCAATTGAGCAGTTGGAAAAAAGACTTCTATTTTGCATTGATCTGCATTTTTTTCTCAGGTGTATGTCTGCAAAGGGAGTATTTACCCCTTTGCTGGGAGCAGCTGGACATTGGATAGGAGGAGAGAGGGAAGAGGAAAGTTAAATAATGGGACTTGCCACATAACAGAGACTTGAAATTTGCTGGGCAGAGCAGGGAATAGAGGGCAACCAATTGTAGGAAGGCTGGAGGAAAAGGTTGCTCTGGTTTTTCCCCCTTTATTTTTCTTCCCTAAGCGACAGTCACCTCTATGATATTGTTTGTAATAAGGAAGATATTGTAAGCTAGCTGATCTGAGAAAAAGCATGAGGAAGAGACACAGCAGGCCAGAGAGAGATTTGTCTGTAGTCTTTTCTTCTTTTCTCATTTCTGGTACATTCAGAGGTTTTTTTCCATGTTATATATCTGGCTTTGCAAATTAATCTCTAATACAGCTCAGTTTAGAAAAAAAATTAGATAAAAAAAAAAAAAAAAANAAAAAAAAAATAAAAAAAAAAAAAAAAAAAAAAAAAAGTCATATTTTTAATTGCCTGTAAAGATCACCTGGAAGAAAGAGAATTGACAGATTTGCTTCCGAACTGTTGCTAAATCAAATCTAGTCGTAGTCAAAAAAGAAATAAATTAAAAGATGTTATTAGTGATATTATGCAAAATTTTCCAGATGGCAAAGCTTCAGGAACTTTTAGCCTGATTACAAGCAGTATGAATAAGTGACTCTGATGGTTACTAAGACAGCAGCCACCACGTTTAGTGACCTTTCCTTATCATCAAGTAGGTTTGTTGTAGATGTAAATAGAGAATACATGCAGACTTACTGCGAAGGCCAGTGTTTTGAGGTTGTCAACAGCGAACTGACTACTGAAGGACTTTTTTTTCTTTGATAAGTGGATTTTTACCTGAAATTTTGGAATGGATGTCAGGGTATTATCTTGGCATGTATCCTCAAAAATCCGAATTCTGTGTTAGCCAGTTTAGTGCTGTGTACAGTGCACAAGTTAATCGGGAGCAACCAGGCATGTCTGACAAGCACAATAACAAGCCTGATAACTTGGAAGGTGTTTTCAGCATGTGGCATTAGATATTTTGACAGTGTACATGCAATAGCTTTGAAGTACCTTACGTAATGCACTGTGGGAACAGTGACCGTATAGACCCTTAGTGAGGAAATATCTAGGATAATGACAGCTACAAGTGAGTAACTGGGTCCAAAAATGCCTCTGACAAAACCTTAACATATCACAGTGTATGGGTAGATGAATATTCTAAGAATAGGACTGTAGAGTCAGAATGCACATGGATATCTCTCTTTCCATAAATGCTGGATTTAGGGAAATTTTTTCTAAGTTATGCTCTCACTGGACCTGACCTTTTTAAAACCGAAACCAACCTAAAATACCAAATTCTTCTACCTCCCTGTGCATTTCCTCCAGTAATTTCATAAGGGCAGGCAGCTCTCTGACAGGTTTTTGAAGTAACAAGGTTATTTACTTTAGCTATATACATGACATCTAAACCATTAAATTAAGAATGGATTTTATGTATTTTCTTAGAAATGTAATTACATCTTTCTTTAGATATAGACTGGCAATTAATGTGAATGAAAATGTAGGATGATTTTATGCGATTTGCAGCTAGACAATTCAATGAGTTGGGTAGGGGATGGTAATATCTTCTCCAGTTTTTGTGTGCAATGTATTAAAATGAATTTGTGGCTTAAAGCCTTTTCCAGCCACCTACAAACAGCAATTTTCATTCACTATGATTAGGACTGAGTTTGATATGAGGTGTCATGATCTGCTTTAAAAGCAGATTTTGTGACTGTTCGTAACCTGACCTCAAGGTGCAAAAGTCACAAGGGAAATTCAACTTTAAATCAAATCAAAACACCTTTATTCAATACTCAACTCAAATGCGATAGGAAGGAGAGGAAAAAGAAATAAAGAATAAAGAGACAGGAAAGGGGGGACACAGAATATAGCTACCAACAAAGGAGACGTGCCCTCGTAGATCTTGAAGGAGAAGTCTTCAGCCTAATAGACGGGTCTTCCTTCGTTGGGGAGATCTCAAAATCACGGTAGGCTTAGAGTGTCCTTTTATAGTTCTTCCAAAAGCGGGGAGGGCAGTGGCCGAAAGGTGGGGGAAATCTTCCATTGCTTTACAGCAAACACAGCAAAGTGAGTGGCAACTGTCCAAGAGGCGAGGTAGGTTGGAACAGGTACGGGCTGTTTGTTTCTGCTCGACTCTGCAGCCAGCACGGCATGGTCAGTCCACCGTAACCTGCCCATTGTTCTCTGCACTGGTTCCCTTGGGGACAGCCAGTCCCTCGGCCCACTGCTCAAACACACCCATGAGCAACATCTTGGCAAACATCCCACCTTACTCAGGCCTGGCCCAGACCCTCCTGTGCACAAAGATTTTGGGGTTTCAGCCTCTGTCTCTTCACGACAGTTGTGAGGCAAATCAGGAATTTCCGAACCATCTCTTATATGAGGTCAGCAGCTGATTCACTAAGTACCTTGACCTCTTTTCAGTGTCTTATTTCAATACTAAACTCTGTCCTTTTTATCTTTTTTCCCATCAGCTGAGTTCACATCTTTGTTCCATATATGTGTAGAGGCTTTTCTACTACCTTGTGGTTTTGTTTAGTCAACAGTACTCCCTTTTACGTGTATGTATGTATGTCTATAAATACATCTTTCTACTTACATCAGATTTTCTTGGCCTAATACTTTGTGTATTAACTGACATTTTGTCTCTAGAAGGTAAAGATAATGCATCCATGGAAGAGCTGAGCTAAGGTCTCACAGACGTGTGTATACATCTATGTTAAGTTGCTTGATACTTAGAAGGGATCCAGAGCCTTTCCTGCAACTTCCATGCAGCCTCAAGACTGTAACTGAATTTTGACAAACTTGAAATTCTTGTTTTATGGAGAATTCATCAAATTGACTTTCTGTTTGAATTCCAAATTGGATAGGTCATACCAAACTTCTTTTTTTTCTCCAATTTTTATTTTGAAAATGTTTTGAAAGATGGGAATGAAATTTATAAAAGGTTGGGAAATTTATAAAAGTAACTGGGAAATCTGGCATGACATTATTTTATCATACTTTTCAGTCAGCTTATATTTCATACTTTTTTTTTTTCTCTGTATGTCATAACATTTTTTACCGTGTGAATGTGCATTACACTTATTCTTCCAGTTTATTTTATTATAGCTTTTGATGTTCAAAGGAAAATTTTATTTTGGATAGACAAAGTTTTTATTGTCTAGGCATCTTTTTGGTATGTAAAATCAGTCTTACTGAAGTCAATAACTCTACTTTGTTTGAAGGTAATAGTTCTATTTTATTCTATATATCTATTATTGCATTAATGAATATAATTTAGATTATTGAACCTGGTAATTCTTTGGATGAGTTCACAAAAAGGGCACATTGGGCTGAATAAAAAGTTGTAAAACTTTAGTCAATAAACCAATTAATGTGTCAACAGTGTACACTGTTAGGCAGCAGTGCAATGCTGATCATATAGCATTCTTTAATGTTTAATCTGGAAGAGGAATAAGATATTACTCTCCTTTTTTATTTGTGCTTTAAAAAAATGATGTGAGAGTAGTGGAAAGTAAGAGCAAATTTCTTCAAATTATTCTTTCAAATAAATTGCTGTTGAATAGGTCCTATCTTTAAAAAACAACAACAACAACAAAGATAAACAATGAAAATAGTGTAATTTAAGAGATTGCTCCAGCTTATTAAAATGGAATTTGTTTAGGAAATTAAATGCCTATTATTATATTCTGAGTGCTATCAATGGAATTAAGTGAGGTTTTTATTTTCAGGAAATGATAAACTGTGTTGCAGACTATGCCACACCCTGCAGTTTCTCTCCCTCCTTGTTTTACGATTAAGAGCCTCAAGTATCATTAACAATCAAGGCAGGCTTTCCTACAGGAACAGTATCATTACAAATAAGTAGCTTAGCACTCTGTGCACGTTAATGCACACAACAAATCCTAGCACTGATTTGTGAGCTCTAAAACCCATTAGAACACAGGCCCCAAAAGGGGTAAATCACTGAAATGTACAAATTATTGGTCAGACTCTTCAGAAAGACTTTGGGTCAATGCCAGGAATTTTTAATATTTTAAGTAAGTTTAGACTGAGTTTTCTGTTTGGTTCTCTCAAAGAAACTTGTAGGTAGAGAGTTATTTCATGCGTGTGTGTATTGAAACCTTATGGATTTATGTGAGGTTTTGTATTAGCAGAAAATCCATATTCAGTGAGTTCCAGGGTATTGCTGGGACAGAAAGGGCTATCAGACTGTACCGTTTCTGAAACCTACATTCAGCCTGTGCTTGGGTCTTGAACCTGGCCCTGGCTGTATCGCTATTGTTACTTGCCTGTCTGTTGCTGGGGAGCTGAAAAGCAGTCAGCGTAAAATAATAAATGAGTAAATGTTTACTCCGATGTCATGCCTGGTGCACTGCAGACTGTCTGGGATAGGGAGCTTCTTTGTGAAAAATGGACAATGTGTGAATTTATGGCTCTGTCAGGTCATTCTCATGTCTAAGGGAATGGGTATAGTGGTTATCGACCAGCAGAAAATTTATATCTAGGATTGACTATCGTTTTTCAGTACAATGGATTGTTTCTCACATGTCTCATAAATAATGTTCAGCTTTTCATTCAAACTGATGAGTATACCAAAAAGTTGTATTTTCTGCTTTCTTTCTGCTTGGTGTTCAAACAGTGATGACATCTTGCCACTTTTTTCTGCCGCTTTTATATCTATGAGGCCTGAGAGAGAAAAGAAGATAAACAACTATAGAAGTGCCTACTTGCTTTTTTTTTTTTTTAAAGCAGTCAGAAGCCATCTGTTAAGGGATGTGTACTGACACTGTCTCTCATCCTGGCTGAGTCAGTGGTGATGGGAATGGTTCTCTATACTTTGGCATCTCAGGTTGAAAATGTTCCAGGAAGGTGGTAGAAGCTAAAGATTCCACTAAGTAAATGGGATGTTCATTGGCTTCAGTGAAACTTAATTTATTTCTACAGTACAGGAGAGGTTGGCAGGGGTTTAAAGCACATGTTCCTTCAAATAAGCTACTCATTCATGTATGAACTGACAAAAGCAACCACTCACGTCAGGTAAGTTTGTTCTATCTAACTAGAATAAATTTGCCCTTCTGGTGGGAGGACCATAGTCCTACACCACACTTTCTTTCAGCTGTGTTTGTGGGAGCAGGGGAGAGTGGGAGAACACAGGGTGCTTCAAATGGTCATAAAAGTTCATTGTAGGGTTTTCCAGCCTACATTCCTCATTTATGAGCAGGCTGCACACAGGAATTGATGGAAAACATTGACCACAAAACTTGTGGCTTTCTAAGTTTCACAGGGAAATCGGATGTCAGTATTAGGGATATGGAGCCTCTTTTGGTGTGACTATCCTTCTGTCCTCTTCAGAGCCAAGGTGGTATTGACTCCTTTCCTCCACTAAGCATGTTGGACCCCAAAGCTGTCTGCCCACTTAGTGCTTTTCTAGCAACTGTGTACTTTGGCAGGCCACACTGGTGACAATACTGCAGCTTAATTCCCAATTTATCTTGAAGTGAGCCAGTTTTGCTTTTGCTAGGAGTGTAGGCATGGGAACATGGTGGCAGCTATTTGCTGAAGTACTTACTCAGAATCTCCTGGGTTGGGCAGTCCTTAATGGACTGATATAATGATGCACTCTCACATCAAATGTGAGTGGTAGGAACTGTTGTACAGTTTGCACCACAGCGGTAATAGGTCTCCTGGGGATTTGCACCTCACAATGCACTGAGAGCTGGGCATGACTTCTTTTTTTGGGGGGGAAGGGATTGATTTTGGTTTGTTTGGCTTTTGGGGGCATTGGTTAGTTGGTTGGTTGGTTTTTTTGGGGGTGTTGTGTTTCTTTTGGTTTTCCTTTCAGCTTCATTCTCCCTCAGAACAAAGATATATCCATTCTTAAAATGCAAACTATGCCCTATTGTGTTCCTTTCAGGAAGAAAATTCCTTTCTATTGATTTCCAATGTTTTACCTGTACTATAATATGGATGGAAATACTGCATGGGTTTATGTTACAATGCATTTCTTTTCATAATAAGAGCAAGTTTGATTTAGAAAGGCCTTAAGTGGATAAACAGGTTTTTTCTTAATCTTTGTTTTGGTTATTTTAGTATTTTTCAGCTGTGTTTTAACTGCTGTATATTAATTTGAATTTTTTTCCCTGTGGCTTTGTGAAGGCAGATTGTGGTTGCAATCGTAGTAACTCACCAATCAACACTAAAATATTTTGCCTGGATTTCGAACTCTTAATATCAGGGTTAAAGGATATTTGGATTAGGTTTGGTTTGAATTATTTCTTCCTCCTGTTTGAGGGAAATACAATTAAGGCTGAAACAAGATCTTTTTTGCTTAATAAAGAGAGAACAGTGTATCCAATATGTGTATCTTTATTCTCAAAGTCTCAGATGTGAATTAATTACAAGGGAAGCTAAAGTAGTGATTTGGTGATAAGGCAGCATGCTTCCACATGGAAGATTTAAGTTAAAATTTACAGCTTTTCTTCATGCTTTGGAGTAGGTGCTAAGAAGAAGACATAGTATAATTTCTTAACCATTTTCCCCTTGTCATACACTGAATTGCAGCAATTGAAAATGGGTGCAGAACTTTTGGTCAGAGAATGAAACCTCTTCAGGGATTTCTGTACTGAATACCTCCTATCCCATGGCAAGGGACCATGCTAATAGAAGCTCTAAAGAAGTGCAGGGTGAAACTATTTCTGAATGTGGGTCCAATGTTAGCTGTATGACACATTTTTATGGTTGGATTTGGGGGTTGTTTTCATTGTATTTTCACGTGAAAAGAGAACTTAACTGTAGATGAGCTGGTATAGTTCGCCTGGGAACAGCATACTCCCCTCAGATGCCTCTGAATAGCCAAGGTTTCTTTTCCTTGACCTATGGATTTGATCCCAATCTACAGGGATCCTGGAGCACAACTGATACTCTCTCCCTTGATCCATCTGAAAGCATATCGTGTTGCTATACAGCTGATGGGCTTAGACAATGTACACACATAAAAGGCTCAAATAAAAATCACTGACATTGTTTGTTTATTCTAGCATGGTCTTTTTTATCCATTATGAAACTGAGATCAAATGCACAGTGGTACTGAAAGCAAAAGCCCTGTCATGGATAACCGAGGGAATGTGTGTCCAGTGATGGGGATCAGTAGAGGAGTTGCATCTGACAAATGTGATGCAGAGTTAAATATGCCTCAAACTCCCATAAATGTGAGTGACAAAGAAGCCTTGCCAGTCTTTGTGAGCTTTATCCTTTGTGAATTGGTATACTTTTCAAACCATAGTACTTCCTTTCTGTATTCCCCATGCCAGTGTAGGTTTTGTGTCTAATCCCTTGGATTCTATCCGTGTGTCTAAAATGCATCCCATAAGCTCAGTGAGAGTTTACATCCAGTATTTTGAATAAGCAAGTAGGATTTCTTGAATAGTACTTCATTTGTAAGAATTTCCATGCATGGTGCTGTGGTCAAAATTGTGTTGATAGCCCATAAATTTCTCAAGAGAAGAAAGAGTATGTGTTCATGATTTACATAGAAAAAATTATTCTTCTTTTTGTTGATATTTTCTTGTGGGTTGGGTTTTTTGTTTGCTTCCCAATAAAAAAGGTTGTATATTTAGAGATGGCTGTAAGTATGTATATTTTTAATCATATAATAGATATGATGCTGTGCCACTCAAAAATGATATGCTATGATAAAACACTGAGCTGAGATCTGGTGCTCAGACTCTTAACTTCTTTAAAGATTTTGAATAACCCTTGGTAGCTCACTTATCTCTGTAATTCATTTCACATCTGTGAATTAAAAATGATTCTTGCTTTTTCTCTTCCTCATATATATCACTGTTAAATAGATGAGAGAATGATTTTTTTTAGATGAATATTTCTATTAAAAAAATTGAGCTAGCTTTATCTTATCTGGGTTTTCTGTTAATCCTCTAATTTACTCAAATGAGATTATTAAAAGTAAGAAAGTCCTTTTTCACTGTTGTAAAACAGTAAGGAGAAATAGTCTTTTTAACTATAATAAAAGTAGAAATCATTATTACAATTTTTTTTTTTTAAACAGAGAGCTTTATTCTTGCATCAGTATGAGAAGAAATCTTTTTTTCTCCCCTTTTCCAAAGTCATATTCATTTTTCCGTTTGTATCCCATTGATCAGTTTGGGGTTTACACAAAAAACCATAATGCTTATGAAGATTAATGTGTATTTGCATTTTATATGGCAACATATACATTTTTAATGCTTTGCATTCACATTGTGACTTTGACTACTTTTATAGCTCTCCTTACTATGAAACTTGTGCCATTTCATCCAGTGAGTGATTCAGTCTCTAAAGTCTGGCAAAGCAAATAAACATCTAACAGCACAGTGAACAACAGTGTTGTACCTTTCAGAACAGCAGTATTACCTTTAAAACACTAATTTGTCTTTGCAGGACTTGATCTAGAACAGTACATTGTATTCAGTCTTGATGCATATTTTTACTAGAATGAGTATTCAGGGAGCTTAGTAATAAGTAAGAGAAAAACAAAGTTCTAACATACTGTCCCAAAACCTAGTAGGTAAGTTGCTAAATTATCAAATATTGGGGTGAGATCTGGGAAAAACTAATGATTTCTAAAATGAAGGTTCTACCCCAGCTGTGTAAAGTGGACACTTTCAGGGTTTGATAGTAGCTGGGAACATGTTTTTAGAATTGTAGTTTTGTACCAGGACACCTACTTTTTACCATAAAAATGTATTTTCTTTTCCTATTAAAGTCCAAAACCCTTTCAACTTCCAGTGTCGCTGCAAATACATACTTAATTTTCAACATATATTTTCTTTTGCCTCTGAATGTGAACTAAAGTGGTTTCAGTGACTTTAGCCAATGGAAATACCATGAAGTAGAATTTGGATTAGTAGATTTTAGTGTTATATAAATTCTTGATATTATTCCAAGAGCCAAATAAAAATACCAGAGATAAACTTCCAAAGATCTTTCATCCTATTTACCAATAGCATATGTATATGTTTCATTTTCTAACTTTTGGGGCATGCAAAGTTGGGACTTGATTATCTTATGATAAGTACCTATTCTGTATGCCCAGTGATCAGTATTATTAATGTTGTGTCTGCCGTAATGGCTGTTAATGCTACTATTATTCTAAAATAAATAGAATAAAATGGTTCAGTTTGAAGGGACTCACAAGGATGATCTAATCCAGCTTCCTGTTGGACTTAGCTTTCTTATATAACTTTGGCGGATTCTGAGATTTCTGGGTAAATACTTAAAATAGGTAAAATCATTATCTAAGAGGTAAATATTCGAAAAATTATAGAGGTCATGTATCTACAGATAGAATTTGCAAGAGATTAATTTCACAATAACTGAAAATTCAGGACATCTACCTGCTGGCAAGGCCAAATTGCAGAAACAATTTCTATCTAATTGGAAAAGAGAAACAAGTCCAACAGCAAACTGTTTACCTTGCACAGATCACTAAGTTACTCACCTAAAGGCACTGAAATATTTTTTGGTACATGCTGATATAAAGATTTCCTAAAATCAGACAAGATTTTGAAAACTAGGGCTAGATTTATTATTTTGAAAATTTGGGGAGTTTTTGTTGAAAAACATCTTATAAAAATTCCTGTTGTTTCTTATAGAAGATCAATTTTTGGCTTGCATTAGAGAAACCATTTTGATTTTCATGCATGCCACAACCTTTCAAATCATTGCTGCAGTAAAAGCAACCTTACCCTTTTCTTTCCTCTCTCACTTTTTTTCCTAAAATATTGTCATTTTTATCTTTGTTCTCATTACCACACTCATGTTGAGGTTTTATTCTTTCACCTACAGGAATTTCTGTGATTCTAAGTGTCTCTGGAAGACAGTAAGATTAGACTGGATGTTAGGAAGAAATTTTCTACTATGGGGGTGGTGAGGAATTGGAACTGATTGCCCAGAGAAGCTGTGGATGCCCCATCCCTGATAGTGTTCAAGGCCAGGTTGACATGGTCTAGTGGGAGGTGTCCCTGCCCACGGCTGCAGGTTTGGAAATAGATGATCTTTAAGGTCCCTTCCAACCGAAACTATTCTGTGATTCTATGATTCTACAGTAGAAAACCAGTAACCTTAATTTAAAAGACCAGTGGAGCTGTTTTGGAAGGTTTTCTTCTTAAATTGATAAAGGAGTATTCAGACAATCCTTTCTGCCAGCATTTCTGACGGAATTTCTGTGTAATCCTGAAACCTTAAGCCATTGAAGCTGTTAAGAAAGTGGCTGTGCCTATACCTGTGCAATGCAAAAAAGCTTAAAATAAAAGCATAATCATGTGAAGTTTTTGAGGTTTGTTGCTATTTATAAAAAAAGGATTTTAATTTCTTTTGTACTGACTTTTTTTTAACTTTTTGATCTAAGTTTATGCTGGTAGCTGATTCTAGGTTCTGAGGTTCTGCTTCAGTGCTATATATATTTTTATGTAAAAAAAGAATCACTAAAATTTAGAATTTTGAAAATCTACTTTTCATGTAATATTTGAATCACTTATACTAAAATATGAGTTGTTTTATTTTTTTATTTTTCTTCTGGAACAAGTCAAAAAAAAAAAGCTGTCTTTGAGATCAGCTAAGTCCTAGTATGATTTTACTTTTCATGGTAAAGGAATAGAAAAATAGAAGGAATATCTTAGTAAATTTTTTTGTTTGTTTTCTTCAGGAAAACATTTTGGAACAGAATAGGAGATTTAAGGAGATACTTAGAAAACAAATATCACTGTAAGTCAACAGATTTTCAGCAGGCTATTTATTTGTAGAGCCTTTCAAGGCCATACACTGAGACACTGTGGATAGATGATGTCTCACCTGACTAGCATAATTCTGGAGTAAATAATCTGAGCCATTTATTTTAGTGATGCTTATGGAATGCTTTGTTGTGCAGGTAGAGAAATAGCATATTCTTGTTGCTCTAAGTGAAGTTGGAGGCAATCGCGTTGCATCAGATTTTGGAAAGACAATTGTATGTGAGTCCAATAGCAACTGCATTCAAAGTCAGAGATCTTTTGACTTTCAATTCCTCTTCCTTATAATAACTTCTATGAATTTGATTACTGAGTCTTTTATCTTAGGCAACTGCTTGGATAGCATAATATTGTGTCAAAAGCAAGTGGAAAGTTATAAGATGTACCTCCAGGTGCTGGTCTGGCAAGTGTGTAAGTCAGTATCTGTGTGCAATACAGACAGCTAGAGACGGAATTGTGGGCATGGAGAAGAGATCTGTGGATGCATACTGAAAACCTACACAAGCATATAGAAGTTCTAATCCCTAGTCCCTAGTCAAGATGAGAAGTACCATTGCTTTATAAGTGTATTTTGCACTTTTTGTTTTGTGTTGTTTCAGTTGTTTTGAGAATTAATTACACAAATATTTAAGTGAAGTGATTATTTCAGCATCAGAGATCTCTTACACATGGACAAGCTTAAAATAGGTATTACACTGGTTTGATGGACAGGAACATGATAGGAAAACTTAGATTAGCTTGGAATTTCCAATTAAATAGTATGACAGTTGACTTTTAAGTCCAGTGACATTAACCCAATGGTTGTATTAACAGGAGTGACTTCAAATAATATATGACATCTCATTTCAAATAATTTCCCCAATGTCCAAGAATATCATCTTCTCTATGTTTGCATATGTTGAGTAAAATTGAATCCTTAGATAGTTTGTCATTATTAATTCTTGTGGAAACGATTGAAACTGCTCTTACTCTTCAAATTTGGCACAAGCTCTCATGCAGTTTAACAGTGCTGTGATTTCATCACTGGTATGTTTTTGTTTATCAGTACTTTATCCTTGTTCTTCAGTTACTCTTATAAATGATGGATTTAAGGATGGTTTTGAAAAGTGAAAACTTAACCTTGTTCTTTGGAGGGTTAATTCCTTCTGTCTCTGTGTCCTCTCTACCATGTACAGTCTGAGATTTATTTTTGAAATACAGCACTTGAAAATGTTGCTGTGAGGCTTATACCATGCTGCCTGTTCCTCCTCTCTCTGTGGCAAGTCCTGGTTAGGCCTTGGGCTTGTCTCACACATGCACCAAATTGTCATTGAGAACAAGAATACAATGATCTACTATTGCTCCATGTTAGCTTACATTTTAGCATCCTTCAGTTGGAATTTATACTTTAATCCCTACTAACGTGGTGGGTATTTTTCGTAGGATCATAGAAATTAGGATTCCTAAAAGCCAATTGGATAGTGTAGCATCAGCCTCAGGAATTTTCTAGACTGATTTGAAAAAGTGAAATCTCAAATCAAGCACCTTTTGCCTTTCACCTTATTAAACTGAGGGTGGTGATTGTGTGTGAAATCTGTTTTTCTTTAATTTTTCTTTCTTGATTTCCTTGATTTTTATATTTAGCCTTCAAACAGCTTTTGTTATGTGTCTTAACTGTTTTTAAGTTTAAAGCCTTTAAGGTTTTTAAGTCTTCATCTTAGAGGTTGATATTGCAAAGGAACATGTTAACAAGAGCTGAAAACATTATTAGATATTGAGATGCTTGGAACAGGAATGAGACAAAATTTTCCTGTCTTCAGGGGAATTTACAGTTGCTATTACCAACTAAATTAGTCTAGATGTGGATTTTAATGCATAAAAAGTTTTGTTTGAAAAACATGTGCTTTCACAATATAGGAAGCAGTATGCAAAACTATCAGCTATTAGTCGATATTTTAAAGTTGTCATATATTCCAAATTTTCTAGTGCTGACGAAATGAGATAATTTACAAGGCAATTTGCAGTATGGCATAAATATATAACATTCATCAGATGAAAATGGTTGCTGAGGAATTATACCATATTTAGTAGCATTAACTTTTTTGCCCTTTACCTAATGGCATAAAAATGCTTCTGGAATGAAAATAGTTCTTTTCTTGAAATATATCCTCCATTAATATTGCTCGTAATTTCTGTTATGTATCACCAATTATATTTTGGCACTTTGCCTATCATAGTGGATATGCTGTTAGAGTTGCAAAAACCATTTAATCTAGAAGACCTGGTACCCTGGAACAGTGCATTACAGTTACAACAGAGAGAGAGAATTTAGGGAGAAATGCAATTTTCCAGAAACTCTTGCTAATGGAGATTGGATGCCTACCAGAAATTATGCTAAGGAGATCTGAGGTATGAGAGCAACAGAGAGAGAGATACCTTCTGCTCAGTTGCCATTCAAGCTATAACCTGCTATGACAGTTGTCAACATTGCCCTTTATGATTTCTCCCAGTTGTATTCCATTTATTATAAGCACATCAAAGAGATGCCTGCTGGGGAATCCAGAGGAGAGTCACTACAGGAGGCTGGCTAACAGATTTAGTCAAAAGTATCCTTGCCCCCTGCTATGAGCAATAATTTAATGAGAACTTCACAACAACAATATCAAAACAGGTATGCCCCTTACTTTCAGTGGAGGGAAGAGGTGAGAAGAGTGGGCTTCCAAAATGCATCGCATGTTTTTTTGAGCTGGAATCTGGGCTCTTGCCTTTTTATCTTGTTACAGTGAGCAGAGTGCAGAATTAAGTTAAAAGCTTGACCTGTTGTACAAGATGCATGATGTTTGAAAACGGACAAATACTGCAAGGTTTTCTTACTGACTCCCCAAAGATTTTTTTTCTCTCTTTATAAATAAGGGGTAATAAGGCCTGTATCTAATCAGAGGGTGGGTGGGGG
>WEKY01014509.1:0-10063 GCA_013390045.1 Picathartes gymnocephalus
TGTTTAGTAAATTAATTCAATAAGTGTAAGGAATCACTAAACAAAAAAAATTCCTCAGTTTTCTCTTGCTGGCATTTTGCAGTGTAGTTGAATACCACATTGCATAAGTAATATATTACCCTGAGAGTTCCAGAGGCTATAGAGATATCTTCCATTTTGTGTGCCTGAAGACTGCAACTATTTCACTCTGGAGTAGATGTATAATTTCTCACTCTTAGATTTGTTAAAAGAAATTCATGTATGTGTGAGCTCACTACCTCTTCTACCTCCTACAGTAGGATTTAGCTCTACCATGTCACCCTTGTGACTTTAGGCTTGAATTTTCCAGGTTTCTGACAAAGTATTTTTCATGGCAGATCTTTTGTGGCTGGCCAAGGCTTCTGCCAGCAGTCCATCAGAGCATCATGACAAAGGGTATAAACCTATCTGATTTTAAACATTTTTAACTTACTTTTGCATTCATGGGAAGTTGGAAATAATATTTAACATGCAGGGGGTCTATGGGTTTCATCAGTAGTTTGTTCATAGTTTGTTTTTCAGACCTGCAGTAAGTACTGAGGTGCTGATGTTTAATTACTAAATAAATAACTTCTACCACTTTAGTCTGCATGTTGTTTAAAAGGAAACTCTACACCTTTCCCAAAAGATATAGCAGCTGCTTGGTGTCTGATAGCAAGTAAAACAGATTATATGCAAATCCAGAAATGTGCTACTCTGGCTTTAATCCTCTTTTGTTTGCGATATGCAGCTGCAGTTTTAGGCAAGATGATGCAGAAAATGGGCCGTGCCAGGTTTGGTAACAACAATAAAATGTTTGAAAAATATTTATGGTAAATTATTCAATGTTCTTCTACCATCAAATGTTCAGAACATTTAGCATTTCACATGCTAAATAGTTGCAAGTGCTTGGGATGTAAAATCATTTATTAAAGGAAGTGACTGAGGTCATCTGAATGTTATTAATTATGGAATGGATATAGTGATATGCATCTTCACATGAGTATTCTTCAGTTATTGGCCATAATCCTGAGTAGGGTTGAGCACTTTCAACTCAGTTTACTGAAATCTGAAGCACAGCAAGTCAAGATGACTCCTGGAGTGGTTTGCAGAAGGAGAGTCGGTTCTGGTTACACCACATGTGCCCTCTAGACTTGCCTGCACAAGGACCTATTCAATACTGCTTGCACGAATGTCAGAAATACTGAAATAAACTCAATTGCAACATTTTTCACAAATTACATTTGAAATACTATGTGTTCTCATGATAAGTAATCTTTACATATGGATCTATAAAGACAATTTAAAACAATTGCTAAGTATAAAGGTCTTGTTTCTCAGGTCTCCACCTTGTAAAAGATGTATGGCTGAGACATGAGCAGCAGGTCAGACAAGGTTCACCCTAACATACTGTACACAGAGAAGGTTAATTCCTGCCTTTCTCTTCCTGCACTTGCATCCTTCCTGTAGACAGAGCTAAGCATCTCAGAAACAGCTCCAACTGAAGCCTTCTAAGGTTTCTCAGTCCATTTGATGGTCAGCACAGGAGGTTTCACTCCTTCCACACTGTCATTCATTCTACCAGCTTACAGCACAAAACAAGCAGCAGCCATCCACCTGCACAGGCAGGGGGAAGAACTGACCCAAATGGGACATCTGACATGACCTCTCAGTATTTTAATCTGTTCATGCTCCTCCCTGAGGTTTAAACACAAGGAAGAGAAATGGGCCTTCCATCTCTGGAGTTGATGAAGGTCAACAGGTTAATACGTTAAAGGAGCTTTCACCTTTAATATTTCCATCTCTTTCTATCTTGTACTATACTTGCTTTCAGTACTTACAACAGGACTGTCAGACTTTTACTAGTTTGAGGGAGGGACTGCGTTTTTCTTTTCATTCCCTTACTCCATTTACTTACTCAATTTTCTCAGAGTTATTACTGAGTTAGGCCGTGAGTTTCAGCTGTTATTTCCTCCTACAGAAAACTGTAGGACTGCAGACCGAAGTGAAATGGGACAACCCCCCCACTCCAAAAACAAAGACTCAGAGGCATTATTTTTCAAATTTCAAGACTTTTCAATCATTTTAATAATTTCAGATTCAATTACATCAACTCACTCTTTGCACATGGTGGTAGTCATATAGTGAATAAGAACCCTGAAAGGCTCTGAAATGTTCCTGAGAGACCCCAAAGGCCATGTACCCACCTTCACAAGTGGTTGGGTATCAATTCTGATGGTACACATGCGTAAGCCAGCAGAAGCATTGAGCTCATCTTTGACTGTAAGAAACACTTGACATCTTTAATATAAATTTGGATGGCTGGCTTACACTGAGCATCCAACTGTGCTGAACTGTCATGTTTATCCTAGCAGATAATGTAAAGCTAGTTTGGGAAACATGAGTTGTACCCACTGTAATATAGGAATAACTATAAAAGATAGCATTCTTCATAAAATTCATATTGTTGCCAAAAAAAAAATCCATACTCCTCACTCTATCAGGTAAAATGAGATACTATTGGAGCACCAGCTTCTCTCTAATGAAGTAACAGTGTGTTAACACAGCAGTATTAACATAGTTAGTAAATAAGTACTTACAGCGTATGTAAGTATCATCAATAGCAATTCTCATAACTCACTGGCAGCATGATTATAGTTTGGAGGGACAATGCAAACACAGAATGGATAAAAAGTTAAGGGTTTTTAAGGGCACAATTTAAAAAAACAATTAAAATACAATAATAATCATAAATCCTACAAGTGTGTTCAATAGAAAACAAACACAGTACAGCAGAATTTTCCTTTACAACAATACCATGAAGAATGTTTAAGTGTTCACTTCAGTATTCATTAAAATTATACATAAATATTTATGTGTCATTTAAGGAAATCTTGTATTGAGCTGAAATTTAGCAATTGTGAAGATTAAGAAGGTGCTTTGTTTGGGTTTGTTTGTTTGCTTTTCAGTCAAGGAGAATCCAGAGATGGATGGAAGTGGCATTCCCTGAGCTGTATGCCACAGAAAAGAATCCAGCAGACAAATGTAGAAAACAAATATCAAAGTTCTCCCATGGATGAAAGAATGGAAAAAAGAGCAGAATTAGCGTTTTTCGTGGCAGTCAAGGGAAGGGCAAGGCAGTAGGAGAAATACTCTTTGTGTTGGTTCATTCAGAGCTGATTTTCAGACTGGTGAGATTTCACCTTGTGGAGCTGTGACACTCAGTATAATGATGTGTTTCATAATATTAGAAGTATAATGAACTAAATGTAGTAAAGTTTAAATGACAAATCAAAACCCATATGCCAAAAAGCACACCATATAGTGGAATACTAAAAAAAATAGTCCTTAATGGGATAGGAAAATATAATATTATGAAAAAGGGCTGCAGAGAGAACTATACCTGACACATAACCAAGGGCATATAAATAAATCCTTGATATAATACTTTTGTACCTTCCTACTTCTTAAGGACTTATTGTGACATTTCTGAATTGCTTTTGTTAAATAACTCTTTTATATATGTCAAAATTTCAACTGACTGTCCCTATTTGGGATGAAAATAAAGTTTTAGAACACTTTAGAACCTTATAACCATTCACAAATTTAAGGCAAGTCAGAAGTCCAATCTTAGTCTGATTAGTGAAGATGGTAAACTGTAACAGTATCTAACTGTACTTAATGAACCATTCTGGACTGTGAGAGTGTTTATGCAGCCCATCCTCACAGTCTAGGTAAAGGTCTCCTGATGACAACAGCATATGAAGCAAATTGGAGAGATACATTGTAGTTGAATCAATGTCTTCTACCAATGCTGAATGACAAAAAATCGCAATGAAGCAATGAATTTTGGGGGGTTTTGTCTTGCACTTTTATTAACAGTTTGAGTAAAAACTCTTGGGTATATCTGGAAATATTGAAATAACTTCCAGTTTTATTTCAGAAGGAAAATCTCCACAGAAAGTGTCACATATAGCAGTCAAAAATATATCAGGAGCAGGATACTTGCATTTTGTTCTCATGTTGAGGACACCTGATGCAAGCCAACTTATACTGACTTTATTAAAAGTTGCCAACACATGATATAACTCCCGAAAAATCCAGTGCAAATTTCTTATATCTTGCTGCTTGGTCATTAGTTGTGGAAACACATGGGCTTCTCCTTTGTATGCAGCTGCTGTGGGGCACTGCTCCTAAGTTTTGCCTTGAGTCTTCGTATGGGTAATGAAATAAGGCATTCCAAGAATAAATAATATTTATTAAGTACTCCAAAATGTTTGGTATGAAAGTTGTGAAAATTCCCGAAATACAGAAAACAAGATTTTCATGGAGAAAATTTGGCAGTAGTGATGACATCATTGCTTTTTTCTGAGTTGGAGTACTTAATGAAAAACCTCCAGTGAAAGTCAGGTAACACGTCATGATATCTTCCAAACTACCCTAACGGTTCAGTTGAGAAAAGTCATGATTATCTGCCCAAAAACACAGGCCATGTACAAATGAGCTAAGAACACTGGAAACTGAATCTGCTGCCAATGTAGTGTCTAAGCTGCAGCAGTAGAGTCGAGCACAGAGTGAAGCTATATTCTGTGCTTTAGGTAGTCATGTGAGGAGCAAGGATTTGGGCTCTATGATTCCTATGGGTCCCTTCCAGCTTGAGGTATTTTATGGACCTGGAATCATCAAAATGTTCACAGGTTCCCAAACATTCATCAAAGAAGATTCTTTTGAAGTTTGATGGATATTTTAATTTAACTTAGTTTTATTTCATATAACAGATTTGGTCCTCCAAAAAAGAAATGTCTCATTTCCTCTCAACAAAGCTGGAGTTGAAAAGGAGTCCCTGGCCCCACTGGCACTGGGTGTGGATAGAGGTCTCATGTACAGGTAAAAAGGCCATAAGGATCATTAGTGCCTTCAGGGTATTCACAACTATATCTCATTCAGACTCACAATATCAATTTCACTATAGAAATTTATTTTAAAAAAAGAAAATGCCACAGAAAGAAGAAAAGGAGCAATCCACTCAATGTTACTGGTGCTGCACAGAGTCACACGAGGTCTGTGAAAACCAGACAGATTCAGACGACCACAACCAAGCAGTTGCTCCGTTCCTTCATGTGTCCAAATTGTTTGTACAAACCTTTAATGAACTTTGCTTTTTCTGTTACAGAACATCTGCTAACATTGTACAGGCACTGTTTATAGAATTATTTAAAGGTCAGCTGTGATTCTGCTGAAATATATTGCATCCTCATGTGATGTTGATCAGAGTATTAACCCATTCATTTCGGCTACTTTCTTTTGTGTGACTGCAAGGGGCATAAGAGTACTGAAGGAGCTATTTCCTTAAGTTCTCTCAAAGTGAGGATTCGTTCAGTAGATACATTGGATGAAAAATTCCTGAAGGAAAAACCTGTGCAAGATTCTGCCTCTGTTAGATTCCAGTCAGCAGCAATCTAGTACTATATTACCTTCAGCAATTTCCTTAGTTCCTGGGAACTGGCTCATTATTTTACATTTTGGCACACAAATAAATACTGGAATATTTCTTTGAGATAACTCTTGCACCAGAGTAGTTGGCTAGTCTCTGTACTCCTAGCAGAGTTCTAAGCACTGTAGTAATTCCCTGAAGTACTGAAATACTCATTTAAGTGTGACTTTAGGTATTAGCTCACATAAGCATGATAACCCAGTTTACAAGGCCCAGTATATCTCTCTGAAACCAGAAATCTGTTATGACATCACCCAGATACTCTGACCCACTTCCTTTTCCAGCAAGCCAACTGAAAATGTCATTAGCTAATCAAGCTTGAACCTTACTTCAAAACTTGAAGCTATTTCATGACAGGATATGATTAGAGGAGAAATGGAATTGCTTAAAATCTCCTTTTTCTTAAACTTCTTGACAAGTGAATCTACATATTTCATGACCACTGATACTAGACAGTATTCACAAAAGATTTTTGGATTTTTTTCTACGTATTTTACAGACAAAATCTAAAACTGTTTGGGGAATGAATCCTGTCAAATCCAAAGTACTGACTCATTCTCTTATACAGCATGAATAACAATTTATTGCCGACCTGATCTAGATCCAAACAAAATCTCATTAGGACAACTCCAGTTTGTATTTCAACAACATTGCTGGATGGTCTATTGAGTACTGACAAAAATGGAATCAGAAAGCATCATGCTTTTTAGAAAAATAAACATATTAAGAGCAAGGTAAAAGCATGTGATAGCTGGTAATTTCTTTGCTGCTTACTCATAACACAGAATATTAAAAGAGATATAAGGAATATGACAGAAAAGTTGGCAAAACATGATTTACATTTATAAACAGTCAGAGACAGAGGACTTTTTTGGTTTCCATTTTTTATGAATATAAACTGGAGTAACCATATGGACCTTTACGTAGTGATGTACACTACCAGGCAAATTCATCCATTTTCCAGTTTTATAGCAGAAAAGAAACAAAATCATCATGAGTTATTACTTCTTGGCTAAGATTTCAAACCTCTTGTACTGGAAAAATTTATATGCCAGAAATTTCTAGTGTAACTTTCTAAAGTGTAACTTTAGTCTGTATTGTGGGCCAGAGGTTTTTCCCTTAGATAAAGTCAATGCAGAACAGATTAGTAAAGGATCAAAGTCAAGACATGAAAGGCACTGAAAGCACTTGGTAGTTTCTACCAGTACCTTTCTCAGCTACTCTGAAACAAAAGATTTCAGTCCTGTGAAACAATGATAGGCTACAATATCAGAATAATGTCAGCAGAGAAGACATCAGGAGTTTGGTTACTGCAGGCCCGGAAATGGCACCTAGCCCCAGGAAACAGCCTAAAGGGAAAGGCATTGCCTCCCACATAAAAGTATGCACAGACTAAAATTGAAATATCTAGCATTTCAGTAAGCTGACTGATGTCATAATTGCAGAAAAATCCCAAACATATAGCACACATCATCAGACATGAACAGCAAGTAGCAACAATTGCAGCTGTTTGAAAAATGCTATCCATGGCAAGGAACCAGGATCTCCATTACTATGACAAGAGTTGCAACAAAGCTAGTGTACATTAAAATCAAATCAAGCTAGCACAACTATTGTAAGACCAAATACTGATTTCCGTGGTCTTTAGGTATAATTCCTAGGACATCCTTTCCACTTCTGCTGCATTTTTCCATTGCGATGGAGCTGCTGTTTTAATGGGGTTAGTCTTAAGCTTCCTTTCATCACTTGTCTATAATTAGGATGGCTGTTATTCTATGGTTTCTGTAGAGCCATATGGTTATCTAATGCTAACAAGACCTGCAGTGCTTCAGTTTCTGTATATTGCTTCCTGTCTGGCTTCTGGTTTCCTCATTTTCTGCGGCATTTCTTGAGTTGTCTATAAAAGGAAGGAAAAGGAAATCAAAGTCTGTGTTTATTGTGCTTCCTGGAGATTAATATTCCCCTATGAAAAGGTTTGAAAATATTTCAGCCATGCTTGTCTTGTTTTTTCTGCAAAATATACCCTTAGAGCTACAAGGAAAACCATCCAAACTTGCTTCTCTGTATTTGTCAAAATATTACTTGTTTTATTTTACTGAGTTGCACCAAGGGAGTACCAGTTAACATTCCTCAACTGATACTGCCACTACAACAACAGATTTTTTTCTTTTTTTTATGTCACAACATTTTTTGCTGTTCGTTTCCAGTACTACCCAGAGAAGCTGGGCATCATAAAAGTGCAAAAAGAAAAGATACTTCCTAATCTAAAAAGGACAAGACAAACCTGAGGTAAGAAAGGAGATACAGAGCAATCCCAGAGGTAACAGGGCCTCCTGTGGTAATTCAATGTCTAGAAATACAGTGATTTGACTTTTAGAGAAGGGAAACTCACCACACATTTTGATATGATGTTCTCTGCCAAAGTTGGCAAGGCTTTGCACTAAGAGAACAGTTTCATAGAAGGCTTTCTTCCCCCAAAAAAGTCACAACTGTAGACATTTTATTACAAATTCTCTGTTTCTTAGAAACAAGTTTTTCTCATTTTGCTCTAAAACTCAGTTTTACTTCCTGTTTCCTTTGGGTGCAGTTTTTATTGTTTCAGTGCAGCAGTTTCAGTGCCAATGTCAACATAAAGACAGGAGCATTTCCAGTTTATGACAGGTCTGACAGTCATGTTTCCAGTGCTCCTAGCTAGAAGCTAAACCAGTGGGCCAGCCCAGATGTTTTTGCAATAAAAGCATTGATTGAAGAAAGAAAACAGACATCTTGGACATTAACAGGAGCCTGGAAAGCAAACACCTCACATGAGAAATAACTCAGAAAATGACGCCATTACAGAAGATGGTGATTCATGGTATCTCAGAGGAGGAAGAGCTGGCATAAACTATGCATAAGGTTAAATCATTCTGAATTTTGTGGCCATCTAAAATTGCGCAACAAAGCTGAAGATTGGGTGGAATATTAAAATGGAAAGGGAAATGGGATAGTCTTAAATAGAAATTAGGACAGCCAGAAAAGCTATCGTAACACATTAGACTGGATGCACAGTTGTATAAGTAGCCATCAGTATTCCAATATAGACTTAATCAAGACTTCTTTTCACTGATTACAGTAAATTTTTGAAAAAAATAAAAATATATGAATCAAATTCTGATTACCAGGTTTTTTTGCTGATCTTTATATGTTCAGAGAATTTTCAAAGGAGAGTAGTAGAATTTAGTTCCCACTGAATTTCAGTAAACTATGATATTTTGTAATCAAGTCAAATATTTTACCTCTTTAGAAAAATTTAGTAGTTGAGACTATCATAGCTATTGATAACAAAACCAAAGAACAATAATTAATTCCAAACCTGAACAAATTAACAAAAAAGAATATAGGTGAGAATGTTTAACAGTAACCTAACAAATGTACTTCTCAACAGAATTTGCACTGCAAAAAAAAAAAGAAAAATTCACAGTTTGAGTGAGCTTCTAATCTCTGATTAGCCCACTACTTGTGTAGTAGATCCCTTTACTGAATATTAGAGTGATGTGATTTATAGCACTGATGCCACTAAATTGAACCTTACTTTGATTTGAAGAGAATAGGTTTTACAGTTTCTAAAAAGCGATTAAAAATCCTGCAGATTATTGAGCGCCATCTACTGTTTCATTCCTTCTTTGTACACTAACTGTGCTTTGGAGTTGCCCAGTCGAATTAAAATTCTATTCAGCAACTAAAGCAGAAATTCAGACTTTGGGATTTATTTAAAAATTGCATTGTATTGTACCCAAATGTGCTCTCTTTTTTCAACAACAGAATAAATTTTACAAGCATTTAAAAACAAAGCCATTAATTTAATATAAAGTTAGTTAAAGCTTAAGGCTAGCATCAGTCTTTTCTTTAGCTCAAATATTTCAGCACAGAGATAATATAGGTCCTTAATTCTTTTCACATCACTAAATAAATGGAAATATTTCGTACTGGCTACGCTTGGGAAAAAATAAAAAGGAAAAAAAAAGAGAAAAACAGAAAACTAACCCACCAGATATTAAGCTAGCAATGGTTGTATTCTAATGATAATGAATATCTAGGGCTTCTTTTTTTAAAGAAAAAACATCTTAAGTAACTAGGCATATTGTAATATCACATGTAGTTCAGATAGGCTTCTACCTTCCTGAATAACTTATTTACAAGTATTTTTCTTCAAGTTCTAGTGAATTTGCATGAAGAAAGAGATCAAAAAAATGTCAAGACTAATGACCTATATGGATCACTTGTTCATGCTTTCTTGCACCAGTCATTTTCCTTTTTGCTTTCACACTTGCAAATTGTTCATAGAGTTGCTGTCTCTACTCACGAAGCAAGGAGGAACACAAGAGCTAAAAAAAACCCAAACCAAGACAAAACAAAAAAAAAAATCCACTAAGCTTATTGGATAGTCAAGCTGTCATTTTCCTGCCTATTCTAGAAGTTCAATATCACTTTGATGATCTACACGGCCAGAAAACAATCTTCTGTGAGCATCATTCCCAGTTAGGCACTCTTTAGCTTGCTAGTGCAGTCTGAGGAAATTAAAATTTTTTTTTT
>WEKY01014509.1:10101-23084 GCA_013390045.1 Picathartes gymnocephalus
TTTTTTTTTTTTTGTTAAGAAAGTGATACCATATTCTAGAAATATCACATGCTTTCACTACTTTTCATCTCCCAGTTCAGGTTTGCTTTCAGCTCTTGTACCAAAGTTGAGACAGTTACTCAAAACTAATAGTCTTAAGTTTGAACTAAAAGGCACTCTGTCTCATACTAAGAAAGCTGCTAAAGATACACCAACTTCGTGCATGCATGTTTTTAATTGAGTAAATTCACAAACACTATAGTCAAATATATTTGAGTATATTTAAGAGCATAGGTGGGGCAATTTTTCTTTGAACGGGCTGACAACAAGAAGGCATCTTGTCATAAGATCTAGTGCTCCATCACTTAGAGCCAAAAGGGTGAGAAGAAACAAGCTCCCATGTCCAGCTGTAAAGATGAGTATGGGTCTTGGAAATGGTGAAATGCATCATCAGAGCAGTTCTCTCAGGCTCCTGTGGAGAGCTCCTCCAAAAGGTGTCAGCCTCTCACTGTTCTGGACTTCAGCTGTTCTGAGATATCTTTGTGCTTGAATGGCACCATATTGCAAACTGTGGACAGCCTCAGATAAGTACACTGATGCCAAGAGAACTCAGGAGGAGACTGAAAGACATTAAAATCAGAAAAACTGGTGTCTGATCCCTCAGTTCTTTCCACACATCCTCACACAGGAAGATTTCAGTAGCAGCTTTGCAGGGGAGAGCTGGCATACACCATTTCTGCGCAACAGAGGACAGCGTGGGTATGGTGAGCACTGCAAAGGTCACACAGATAATACAGAAGGGACAGTGAGGCAAGGCTGAGAGCCAGTCTTTGGCAGCTCAAAGTCACACAACCAGGCTCACCCTAGTCTATGCAGGTTTAACAGCACTACTTAACATCTGGCATTATGGTGCTGGCTTGTATTTTTCTAGTCCATTCGCTGCACACGACAGCCACTCCCCTTTGCAGTCTCATAGCACCTCACTCTGTCCCCCACTTTTGAGAAACCTTAGATGGAAACTGCAGAGATTAACCAGATTGTCATGTTCTGAGCAGGGAAATAGCAGAGTTTGTGTTACTCTGTAATCTCTAGCACTTCATTAAAAGGCATAACAAAATTGCCAGTCTTCACTCTGAGCTTGCAACTGTGACTCTGAATTTGGACTTCAAGCTGGATAACTTTTCAATGATTACTTTGCATGAATACAAGTTTTATGTATGAAATAGAAAGCACACTGCAGTATTACCATCCCCAAACCTTAAGTGTTCATGAATCAGACCTCCCATGAGCAATGACTAATATAGAAACCAGTGCTTTTTTTTCTTTTATATATAAATATATATATAAGTAATTTGGTGTATTCATCTACCTTTTCAATTATCAGGAGATCAGTCAGGACACAATATGTTTCTACCTGTGGCTTTTACACTGAGTGGAAAATTCTCAGAGGGGTTCTGCACTGGCTGAGATCCCAGACAGCTGGGACCTGAGAGGCTCCAAAGACTCAGTAAGGGTAATGTGAACATCTATGCTGACCTCCTGATTTTTCAGTTTTGCCTAGCCAGATGGCTTGGATGTGGACAGGCAAGAGGGGTCCTCAACAGCTTGGAGCTATTTTAACTCCATGGCATCATGAGACACAGTGTGCATGCTAGCCCGAACCTGTTCAGGTTGGGGTGGAGGAAGGCCACTACAGCTCCTGAACTCTACAGGGACAGAGCCCTGGCAGCTGCCAAGTGAAGAATGAGTCACGTGGGACCTGAAGAGCCATTTCAAATTCCAGCATCTCAGTGGAGGTAATCTGAAAACCAAACTACTGATTTCCTGTGGAAGCCTATCCTATCAAAAGCATCCATATATCTGGGTGGAGAGCAAAAATTATTCCAATACCACTGGGCAACCATCACTCTTCAAGTTTATGTTGAATAGCTGTTACTTACAGTGGGCATTAGTGCCACTAAAAATGCTAGCACAATCAAACAGATAGATAATGATAAATATATAATTTTCATTTGTGGACAAGCTTAGTTTAGAACAAGAATCCTTTTTCCTATTTAAAATTCGGAAACATAACGTAAGAGGAAACTAAAGCAGTACTTTATACTGGTACAAAACCAACTGCTTCACTAGGAACCAAATCTCCTTTTAGGTGAAAATTGAATCCTAGAGATAGTCCAAACAATAGAGAGAATGTTCTATTCATATTCATAAACTCTACTCATATACTCAAATAGAGACACCTCAAAAAATATGTAAAAAAATACCCCCACTTTCTCCTGAAAACTTTGCCTGAAAGACACAGGGAAGGGTATTAAAGAGGAAGTGCTCCATAAATCCTCCTTAGATGTTTCATTGTTTCACCAACTGCAGAGTTAAAGCCTTATTATGATAAAGTACAGTCAGAGAGAGTGTTCACACCAATGGCAGTACAAGTTTTAGGGGACAATCGGGGGTTAGAGTTTTTTAAGGAAATAGTTAATCTAAAATGGCAAATCTGTTTTGCAGCAATGCTAGGCTTTGTCATCAGTCAACTTTAATAATGTAAGAAATTGAAACTAAAACAGCAGTCTTAAAGATACTCAGAATTTCAAAGCTCTGCTCTGAAGTTTCCTAGATTTATTATTTTAGTCAAAGATGAAGCCAAAAGTACTGTAATATATTTTACTCTGAATTGTATTTTCAAATCTAAGTAGATTTTTCAATCTAAGAATCTTCCCCTTCCTTTCTCCCATATTCTGCCTGAAAATTTATGGAAATAAAACATTTGAAATAGGGGTCATCTTCCATGTCTTCTATGTGAAGCGTACATACCCACACAACTTCAATAGTAGGACTGTTATTTAAATAAACCTTTCTTCAGAAGTTAAAGATAAATGGATGTGAAAGTAAATAATGTTTACTGACACAAACCTGAACAATGGACTAAGGAAATAATCTCAAAAGCATGAACAATTATGGTGAGCGTTTTTCATGGTGACAAGCTTTTATTCCAGTTAGGTTCCTCATATATTTTCTGCAATTTCTGTTATGACTTTCTCCCCTGATTCATGTTCTTTCTCATGCTCTCTTTGATTTCCATCCTTTCCACTGTGACAAAAGATCTTTGACATTACTGTATTGTTTTGCAGCTAATAATCCATGGTGCATTTATTTGCATAAGTTTAATCAAATCCAAGAATGACAATGAAGCACTAGGAGACTTAAGAGATTTCTTTAAAAGTAATTGGCACATAGAGAATGTCCATAGTATGAAACCAACTTCGTAGCTAGGAAAAAAACAATTTTTTTTTTTCCTATCAGAATTCTTTTTCCCATACAAGGCAATGTTTCTTCCATAAGGATATTAATTCCAGTACATTTCTGGTGGAGCTATCCAACTTCTACATGGCAGGAACTGACAAAGTAATAAGGAAGCATTTGTAAAATGCTATAGCTACAGTACAAAATGTTTCTACCACCAGAATAAATTGTCTCAATTGCTATTCAGTTTTGGTTGTTGAAACTGCGGCTTTTGCAAAGACAATAAATATTCTTAGGAGTATTGTTCCATGTGGTGACACACAGGAATACCCAAAGTATTGAAGTATATCCCAGTACTTGAGCTGCATGTGGAAACTACATCCGTTAATATTCTAAATAGTAGGGTTTACTGTTGTTTAAACATGTCCCTTACAAATTAGTTGGTTAAAGATACAAAATGCCTAAAAATGTTGTGTATCTTATACATATGCATATACAAAAGCACACAGAAAATAATATAATATAGTCAAGGTATCATTAGCTGTGAATAATTCCTGTGCACTTTCACAAAATTTAGGCCTAGTCATTAAACACAACTTACTTAAATAACTTACACAAACTCTGCAAAGCAATCCACAGTGTGCCTGTCAACCTGGCATTTTCCTCCCCAGCACCCATCCCACCACACCAGCAGGAAGCTGGACAGCCTAGAGGCTGTGACCTGGCCCTTGGACAAGTCCATGGCACCTGGATTCAGCAGGACTCATGGGCAAACAGGGCTGGAGGGGACTGGAGACCAACCGTCCTGCAGTGTCACTGGGGCAAGGACTGTCAGATTCAGGGGACTGAAATGGAATCCTGGGCCATGGGCAGACTGCGGAAAGTCCCGGCCAGGGATTGCAGAGAATTGCTAAAACTGGGCACACACCCAAACACATCTACAAAAATATGCCAGTTTTTGAAATGTGGGACAACAGGTGAAACCATGAACCGCATCAGTATTTTGAAGTATGTTAAACTAAAGCTTTCTGAATAACATCTTACTTTCCCTTTCAACCACAGTACACCACTGGAGAGCCATACCTCCCCTCAGCTGGGTCACACACGAGTGTAGCAGTGACAACTCATGCATGACTGAGTAATTAAATTCCAGGTACTGTTGTGGAGCAGATTAACACCAAAACCAGTTTTTCAGAGGTTACAATTGTTCAAAAGTTATAAACATATTTGCATTTATACTGAAACAATACACCACAAGGAGGAAACGCATACTCCTTGAGTGGAACCTGACCGAATGATCCCAATTGCTCCTCAGTTCAAGTCTGTGTGCCTGGCAGTAAATATTGAGGTGTGCAAAACCCGGTGTCTTAGTTTATTTGCAATTCATATTTTATGTTTTGTTTAAAAATAACACAATAGGACAGCAAGGAAGAAGTTACTCTGATCACTTCATCATAAGTCAGGCAGACCCTCGAGAGGGGTCTAGCCCCACAAGCTACTAAACATGCTAAAGGTGAGAGAAACTTCTCTGTTGGCAGACATAAAAAGGCTGAGGGCAAAACTTGTAGTTTCTCTGAGCAAGCCTGGGAACTTGCTTGTGAAGAGAGGAAACCCAGAGTAAAAAGAAGATGGAAAGAAGGAAATTTTCTCAAGATCAAAGACAGGGCTCTAGGTAGTTTGCTGCAACAACAGAAGTCAGAGAAAGTTCCTCATCTATGAATTCAGACATGAGGGAAAAAAAATGCTCTACCAGGAGTGAACAGAGCAGAGAAGGGATCTGTTTTCACAACCTTCATTTTAAACTTTTCCACTCAACAGATGTAATCTGTCTTTCATATAAAATATTTCACCCTTGAAGTTCAGATCTCTGTATTTGATATCTTTTAACATACTTACTTTAAATTAAAACTGGAACAGATTGCTGGCTACTGCCAAAGTCCTAACTCAGGATACTGGACAAGTGAATATTCAGCAAGCAAGACAAATATAAGCTGTCTTCTAGCAGATTTGCTTTGCTAAGTATATATACAGCTAGGGAATTCCGAACAGTGGTGTGCTAGTAACAGAATCTCACCAGTCCATGTTCTGAGAGTACTGTTCTCTTCAGAGGCCGTGAAGAATCAGTTCCTTTAAGTCCAAAGTGTTAAGAAGTTCAAAGCACTCCTTGAGCTTTTGTTCGTGTCATCTTCTATAGTTTTGTCTGTTCTTTATACAAATCTGTCCTCACAACCACTGGGCACTTGTCATTCTTTAGGTGCAGCTTCCATATACTAAGGTCTTTATGGACTTGCACCTCTGAATTAAGATGTTTGCCTTAGTTTCCAAATTTCACCTTAGGGTATATAAAAAATGAATTTACTGAAGATTTTTAAATGTAACAATAACCCTTACTGAACAAAATGGGTGAAACAAATCATATCTATACAGAGTTTTAAAATCATTTGATACGTGCCGCTTAAGTCTTTTATGGTTTTGCTAGCAGGTGAAAATGACTTCAGATTCCAGTTCTTTACTGCAAAGAAGACCTTGTTCTGTGGAGGTAAAATTATGCACGTACATAAATAATAGTTAACCCACTGAATATTTCTTACAATCTACTGGACTATAGTGTAAATAGCAACTACAAGATTAAAAATATGATCAAAGGTGAGGATGAAATTCAAAATAAATAATGAGCTTCCCTGAGATTTCATGATTTCTTCAGATCCCTAACACTTCCACAAGCTACAAATTACGTAGCTACTACATTTTTATTAGAATAGAACAATTCTGATTAATTAAAATATAAATCCTCTGAAAACTTAAATATTGTCTGGCCTATTAGTCTTTATCGATTAAAATATTTAAATAACTTAATTCTTTGTTATGCAACAAGATTAAGTAAGAGTTTGCCATTTTCAGGGACTTTCTTAATAGTGCTTTCTGCTTATCAATCATTTCTGTTCACATAGAACCTGTAGAAAAAGACTGCACTCAAAACAATTAAAACAGACTGAAATACAATACCAAATCTCTCTATGAATATGGAATTGTTAGGTTCTTCTCCAGCTAGTGTCTGGAGTAGAACAAAGTAGAAAAAATATAAACCAAACCAGCTTACTGAAGCATTCCTTTACTAAGGGCTTCAGCCAGGTTTCATTTATTTTTCCAGTCATGTTTCTTCTCATCTGAAAGCTGAAAATGTGCCCAATTCTGCAGCTGCAGTCACAATGGTAAATATTTTTGTATAGGACTCATTCTGCTCATCTGTAAGTTATGCATAACACACATGTAATTTAATTCTCTTTTGTGGATGGTTAAATGTAGAGATTGAACTCAGGAAAGGTAGTCACAGAGGCCCAAGCTTCATTTGCTTAATAAAAAATGCATGTCTTTTGATTTGCATCTTTGCTGTTTCACATCAGACTATCAGCTGTCCCCATCCACACTCAGAAATTTGTGTCTGTTAGCCAGACTATGGCAGGCTGAGATCCTAAATAATCTAGTCATAATCTTCAAGAATACCTACAGTTGCAGACACCATAGGAAAAATGACAAGAGGCATCTAACCCTTCTAACCTTTTATCTCTAGACCCATCCGCTGTGGGACTTCCTGAAAAATGGGAATTCAAATGGCCCCTGTGTGACATCATGGCTTCTCTGACTCCTGGCTTCCATGTAGCAGTTACAGGAACCAGAGAAAACTTGAAGTGCACCTTCATTACACAGTCTGAGATGAAAGGGGTATTACACTGTTCTTTTATCTAACACCAGCACTATTTAATAGACATATTATATTGCGTTGGCAAAAGATATAGGTTTTCATAGGTTTTATCTGCCAAACCACAGACTTTAATCCATATGGCTTATTCTAGCCACAGAGAAGAGAAACACTATGCAGAGCCAGCACGGATACAGCCAAAGTATGGATGAGAAAAATTTGCCAAACGTGCAGCAATTGCAGAATTACAAAAATCAGGAAATACACACTCCAGAGCAGAAAGTGTAAATGGAGAGTGATAGACCTTTCAAATCTTTTGCTAAGTCTGCACAAGCAAAAAGTCAAATTTTGCCACTGTATTTTAACAAAGAGTTTTTATACCTTAGGCATGTCAGTTGCGTGCCACTCTGTCTCTGCAGCTGGGTTAGCAGAGATGTGTAGAAAATTGAATGTTGATTATAAAAAGCTCCTAGAATAATGTAAAACTTCTTCAATAAAGACCTTATTCCATCTTTAGCCAAAACATGGCTCTTACTGTTTCCAGCATTCCTATCCTGCCCCCATGAATTACGTCAGAGATTTAAATTTTTGGATTTACCATATACCTTATAAAACTCATTGAACTTTCAAAATAAATATTTCATTTCAAAAGAGAAAATTCAAGTGCTTTGAAAGCATTCCCTTATCATCTCCAGCCTCTCATTTGGACAAGATGCCAAGTGTGAGGTGTAAAGCAGAAGAACTTAAGAAGATTAGTTGCAGAAGATCACCTGATTCTTTAAGGTTAGTCCTTTAAAAAAAGAACACCTCAACTTCTGCTTCAATTTCTCATTCAAACTGCAAAAACAAAAATCTCATTACAATGAATTTTTCCATCCATCCCCAAACATTTGAGTCAATTTATCCTATCTTTCCTTCAACAGTCTTCACAGGAAAAAAAGAGAAAAAAAATCCTGCTATATATTTATTTTGTCTAACAGCTATACAAGCATAGGATTCAATGTTTTCAACTTCAACAAGTATTAATTTTCCTTACTGATAATATGTGAACATATGATGCAGCCTACTATTCAGAATTATCGGTTCTCTGAGCAGCAGCAGTAGCCCCTATAGGATTCCTTAGCCTCCTGGATGTATGGCTTTGAGCCCACCTTCAAAAACCCAAGGTGACAACATAAGCCAAACTTTCAGGAATTTGAAGTTCATCCAGCATGCTTACGGTCTCATTGAACACTGTCAAGTCCAAAAATATATTCTTCATTAAAACAACAACAAAACAAAAATAAGCAAAAATAATAATTTAAAATCCCCCACAAAACAAAAGGACCCCACACAAAAAATACCGCCCAACAAAACCAAAAACAACTCCTTTCTGATCTTAAGTATCATAGCAGTTCCTCCCAATGAATCTTTTTCAAGAGAAAATTTGCCCTCCTTCTGTAGTCTGCTTCATCCTAATAGATTATAACAGATTTGCAGAGAATCTTCTTCAATGAAACCTCAGCAAATTCAGTAGTCCAAATGGGATATACTTTCCAATTAAGGATTAGCATACTTAACATGAGGTTGTCAATTTCAATTGGCATCACTCAAACTGAAATGTCAACCCACTTGCCATCTGCTTTATACATATCTAGTCTGGAAAGCAGCAATGAAACAGCCAAAAGGCTGCTACCATAGAAACTGTACCACAGACAGTAAATGTTACCTAGAGATCTCTTAAATTCTTACCAAGTATTGTACCAGTGACTTGGTACTTTGGATTTGCTCCTTTGGACAGAGACAAGTTTAGAGAAGACTTAATCTGAAATGCAGTACATTGAGGCAGCTAAGCTTTAGAAGAAAGAGGCCTGAAATAAAAGCTTTCTAATTAATGAGTCCAGAGGCAGAAAATTAATATATTATTCATCAATTTTACAAAGATTAGACAGCCCAGGAGAATATGTTGGACGATTTTAAAGGGTGAATTCAACTCTTAGTAAGTCCTATTTTATATTACTTCCATTTAAATAGAATACAGGGATAATTCATAAGAAAGAACTTCCAACACTTTTGTCAGGAAAGAACATTTGTATCTGTTGTGATATATTGCATAGTTCATAATCATAGAATCATTGAGGGTGGAAAACACCCCTAAGATCATCGGTTGCAACTGTTAACCCAACACAGCCCTGTTCACCACTAAATCATATCCTGAACTTCCACATCCACAGGCCAAGTACATTAACCTAGGCCAAAACCTGTCCTTAACTCCTTTTGCTCCACTTGACTGACTAAAGCCCCACTGTTGAATAATCCGCATCACAATGTCCAGCACCTAGGATGACCAGTGCTTTGAAAAGATGTTAAATTAAGGGATATGAAAGAAATTAATATTGGAAGGTAAGGCTTCATGTATTTTAGATACTAAGGAACAAGGAAGAAAGCAAAGTAGTTGGATGACTTTTAGATAAGCAAGCAGACTTTAACCAAGAGCTCTGCAGTGCAGTACTAGAGCACAGAACATGTGCACAGCTAAACCTAAGGGCCTAGGGTGCACTCCAGCATAGACCAAGAATTGCTGGAGCTAAAAAATGCAAGCAATTTTGATTTTTGAGAGAGAATACCATTCTTTGCTATCACTGGTGTCAAATTCTGAGATGACAAAATGTGCAGCCAGGGGGAATCGAAGTGAAGAAACGCTCATGAACAGAAGGGGTTCTTTAGCTTCAAGAGTCTTCCAATTCACTCCTGACCTATTTACATGCAAATTTCAGTTGCCAGAACTCCTATCCTTCCTCCTATAACAATGTAACACACGGCCACATGCATTTCTGTTTCTTCTATTAGTTCTTCCTTCTGTCTATATTTAGGGATCACTGCAATTTCTCCACCATACAACACTAAGAATCTCATACAATTAACCTTGCCAACACAAATTCTGTCAAATCATCCCTTTTCATATGGGGTACATATTGAAGGATTGAATGCAAAGCAGGCACTACTTACACCCTGGCATATTATGTCCTTTCTGGCAATGCAGTCCTTGTATCATTTATGATTTTATATTATCAACATCCTGAGAATCATATTTGAAGTTTAGTGTTGGAGCTAAAGTTTGATCTGTCCTCTACCACTTGAAAGTTTTAATCCTTGATGACTTGAATTCTTGTCTCTTTAATGCTATATTTTGTGGATTAGTGTAACCAGTATAAGGAATGAATCAAAAGTTATCTTCTTTGATTTGAGAATTTTTATATCTAGGGGGAAGAGGGAGGAAAGTATGTCAGATATATGGGAAGATGATAAAAAATTAATATTTATCTTTAAATATTAGGTACTCCAACATGACTGTGAGAGTACTCCCAAACAAATTATGATGATCCTAGTAATTTAGAATAACTTATTTTGAAAGATATCCCTGTCCCCAAAATCTCTATTTTTCTCTTGAGATCAAGATATTAATGAACTAAGCAAGTAATTTTGTGGACTGAAGGCTTTACTGGGATTCAGATTGAGAATAGATTATCAGTCACAGAAGACAAATATTACAGAGAGGAAACAATAGGCATAATTATGACAGAATCATCCTTTACTTGGGAAGAAATTCCTTACCTTAGGTAAATTCTTTACTGTTAGGGTGGTGAAGCACTAGAACAGATTGCCCCATCCCTGGAAGTATTCAAGGCCAGGCTGGGTGGAACTCTGGACAATGTGGTCTGGTGAAATATGTCCCAGCCCACAGCAGGGAGGTTGGAAACTAGATGACCTGTAAGGTCCTTTCCAACCCAAACCATCTATGATTCTATGAAATAGAATTCATAGCTATAATCAGATAGAATAGATAGAAATTGATTGCACATTTTTCCTTGATAGGAGATTGCTCTGGTAACTAACAAACAAAATTAACACCTGCATTGTTGGACTCTACCAAACTGCACCAGATCCCACTGAAGTCCATTGAAATGCATCGCAAAGACCTCAGCCATGAATTATTACAGTCAGTTGAAGTTACATTTCCAAGCAGGTACAAGATCAGTCAGCAGGAGATCACAGGGTATATGAGAGATGAAAGTTGTTGGCTAAGACCAAAGAAGATAATCTGGTCCCTTGGCACTAGAAATCTGACACTGAAGGCCTGAACTTTCTAAAATAAAGTGCAAAGAAGATGTAAAAACCTAAAGTGCCTGTTCATCTTAGCCAAAACCTGCAATGAACTAGCATTCACAAATATTCTCAGAAAATTCCAGATAACATGCCCCAGTGAAATTGCTTGTGTCCAGTTAGCATGCTCAAACCATATGAAGCCAGAAGGGTGTTTAAACTCCAAATTCAAAAACTTGACAGTGATATTTTGAATTCAGGATTGCAACATGAAAGTCACACTCAGAGAAAAACTCAATTTTTCTGGAGAACTTCTTCAGTCATCCCAGGTCCGATGATATTTTTTTAAATCCCATTTTTTAAGATTTCAGTCTTCATACAAGATATTTTTATTGGTATTTTTGACACAAAGCCTGACCTAACAGGCAGGTCAGGAAATAAGCTTTTTCCAGTTGTTGCTGTTGGTGCTTCGGCCACAAGATAGCGATGTTTTCCAATTCTTCCTGAACACTACTTAGTGAGGCCAAAGCAATTGCCATTGGAGAACTGCCAGGTTGTTCAGAGGGAATGGGTATGGGACGTGATGCTATTCATACAGTCTCTGCCTTCTTCTAATCTCCTAAATATGTTTTGGTATCTATTGCAGCACTTTATTACAGTTCATTGTAGCAGGTAAGTAGTTAAAAAGGAAAGCCTTTCCTAAAATACTTCGAAAGTAACGTCAGAGAAACATGCTCACTGTGAAATATTTTTGTCCTCTCCCGTGTTCTTGCTGCTCTTTTTTCAGTCTTATGTTCATGATTTCTCTGAAAAGTTCAGTCATAGAATCCAATTTAACAAAAACTATAGAAATAAAAATACCAGAAAGGTTTTACTGTAACCAAGACATCAAGGTTATCAGTTAGTAGCCCTGTGGATTTCCAATACAGGCAGACTCAGGAATGTAGAAAGGTGATCTCTCTCTCTCTCTCTCTCTCTCTCTCTCTCTCTTTCCCTCTATCTCTTCTGTCTCTCTTTTTTTTTCATTGTTGTTGTTGGCAGCTGGGGGATTTTTTTGTGTCAGAAGTTTTTTAAAATATTCATGTTCATGCAAAGAAAAGTTAAAGACTTTCTTAGGGCAAGGGGAAAAAAAAGAGCTTAATAGGAGATATTTTCAAAAGCACAGAAGTATCCTGTACATACTGTATGTGCCCACTGGGCATTTACTCTGCTCAGTTCTTAGGGAACTAAATATGCAACCCCTTCCCACACTACAGCTGTGCATTGGAAAGGCTGGTTGCCACAAAAGCAGGGGTAGTCATACTGTCTAACTCGAGGCACAGATTCTCAAGAATCAAATTGATATATGATAAAGACAGGTAGCTCCAATGAGAAAAATCAGTGCATCTGCTTTAGATTCCCATTCCAGATACCTTTAGAGGAAGCATCTCTTACTTTTCTTTCCTTTACTATGAAAAAGGAAACAAAACAGAGAGGACAGTTATCTCACATAGTGCATAAGCATAAGTAGCATAAACTCTTTGCTCCTCTTATAGCAAGACTGAAGAGCTTCAGTAAATCTACAAATTTCTAGCGAACTTCTCATAGCTCTAGAGACCTGATTTTCAGGAGCAAGCTGTACTTAGAGCTGCAACACAGAATGTCCCTACAAAGATATCTGTTCACTGTGGAACCAGAAGCTGCCAAGCCCCTTCAACTGGCTTCCTCAGTATTTCCTTTAGAAACTGTTCCCTTTGCATAAGTTATTAAGCATTTTTCATACCAGGGATTGGAACCAGGTGTCTTAACCCACAAGCTAAAATGTTATTCACGTCTCACACTGTCTGTTTTAATGAACACGAAAATATTGTGTGCAAAATGACAAAGTACCACACAGGAGAGGCTTGAGGAATCACACTGTTGATATACTGTACCTCAGCACCTACAATACTTACATGAGAAAGCACATTCAAATTCATTTCCGGTTTAAACTTACTTTCTC
>WEKY01014510.1:0-73230 GCA_013390045.1 Picathartes gymnocephalus
GTGTGTGTGTGCCCTTCCTTCCCAATCTTTAGGTACCTGAAGAGAACTGTGAACTTTTTCTTCTCTGTCACCGAGAGCAGACAGCCAAATGCTGCTGGAATGGCCTCGTTTTTGAGGCATTAAGGGTTTCTGTGTTTCTGAAGAAATTGAGAGGTGCTGGGCTCTGATCTGTCGCACAGATCAAGTGGAGCATCTTTCTTGCACGTGCCATTGCATGTTTTGAGACCAGGATGGTGATTGTTGCTGGTTTGACTTGCCAACAAAATTCAATCCAGCCTTAAATCTTGGCTTTCCAGCTGGGTATGGCGCTGTCACTCCTCCGTGGATGCCTTCCTTAAAAATTCTCTCTGTGAGCTCAGTGGAAGAAGATAATTTCTACCCTTCTAAGCTTTTGAAAGAGATTCAATCAATTTGTCTTTTGCTAACCTGTGCCAATGTTTTCTCTTGTTTGAAATACTGTTTCTCCTAGCCGAGATTAAAATTCCCCATTCTCATTTAACTTTAGAACGTTCTAAAGTTTCAGTGCCTGAAAGTGTGCCAAAGTTGGGTTGTTTTGTGTAGCTGCTTTTTGCAGAATGATATGACTTGTAGAAATAGTGTTTAAGGGGATTTAAACACTGATAACCATCTCTCCATCCATATAGCTGAAATCACACTGATGTCAAAGTGATTGTCAGACCCTGGGTTTCTCCTTTCAGATCTGCTGAAGGTTTGTTCTGCTCTTTGGGTCTGTTTTCATCTCCCTTTCTCCTTTTCAGAGTGCTGCTGCCACTTACTCTGCCCTCTTTGTACTTGGATTGCAATACCTGCTCCCACTCCAGAGGCCTGAAGTAAACATGCTGCTATTTTGGTTCAAGTAGACTCTTTATTGGGGTTTTTTCTGTTTGTTTTGTTTTTTATTTTATTTTATTTTGAGGTGACTATAACCCAGCATACCCCTCAGTATTTATTTGTGTTAAAGTGCTGGCCAGCCCGTGACCCGGAGGCCCAGCGTGCTAAAGCATTTCATGCACAACAGTGTCTGCCTCACAAAGAAAACACTGATAAAGAAAATAAATCCGAGGTTTTGAGTACCACAGGATGCTGTGCCCCGTGGTTCAGCTGCAGTGACCCTGCCAGGGGCTGCCTGTCACACTAATGGGAATAAGGAATAATGGGAATAAGGAATTAGCAGCTTGCACTGGTACCTTTGTTACCTTTGCCACAGTCAGTGAGACTTCTCCTGGTCCCTGGAATGTGGCTGCTGCTCCAGGGGTGGCATTCAGCCCCAGCCAGGGCACAGGGGCCTCAAGGCAGCCTGTGGTGTGGGTTTGCAGAGCCCCAGGGCTGCCAGGGGGGATCAGTGTGTCCCTGTGCCCGGGTTCTCCGTGGGGCTGCTGCTACAGAAAGAAATGGGTCTGTTTTTTTTTCCTCCTCATCTTTTAAAATTGCTGCTGGTGATCCCTTGAGTTCTGGAAAGCTGGTCCTAGAAAGAGGCTACTGAGCTTCCTTAAAATAGCTAATTAAGTATGTATTTAAGCTTGTCTGTGTTAGAAACTAGCCAGCCTAGCTGTAATAGGATTGTTCTGGCTCGTTTTAATTGTGCTGATCTAACTTGTGTGGATGCTTCAGTGCAGGGGAACGTCTGGGAGCAGGCTTCCCTCAGAAACCTGCAGTCAAACGAGCCCCTTCCCCCAATCACAGCATCCAGGATGGGTCAGGCTGGAAGGGACCACTGTGGGTCACCCAGTGCCACCTCCCTGCTCCAGCAGGGCTGTCCCAGGGCACAAGATTTTGTCAGAAGGGTGTGGGGTATCCCCAGGGAGGGGACTGCACACCTTCTCTGGTCTCTGTTCAGGGCTTGGGCACTGCCCAGGGATGTTCCTCATCCTGGCTTGAGCAGAGGGGAGGATCCCTCCCTGGCCTGCTGGGAATGCTCTTCCCGGTACATCCCAGTATCCCCCATCGCTCCTGCTTGGCTGTTTGGCTTTGCTGTCTGACCCTGTGACTCTGGGGACCCCCCCTTTCTTCCTCCCAGGAGCTGAGACCCACCAGCAGCTCCCAGGGATCCCAGGTGGGCAGAGAACATTCCTGGTGCTCCCTAGTCCTGGCTGCCGTGGATCCCGATGTCTTGGCACTGCAGGTGACCCACGCTGGGGACAGTGAGAATAGTCTTGGGTAAATATTTGAAGTCAGGAGTTACTCATGCATACAGTATTCAGTTTGTTTATTTATTTGACCCAGGGTTAGGAGCAGAGGAGTTGAACACTCGGAAGGGCAAGGGAAGCCCTGCCTGAAGACTCCTTGTGTGCATTCAGCAGAGGGGTCTTGAGTCAACGGCGTGCAACTGTGACAGGAGTTTATTTTTATTTCTTCCTAGGGCCTTCGTTCAGGATTCTTCCTGTTAGCAAAGGATTAATAGGGTTTTAGTTTTTTAAACATCCCTTATGCAACCTCCAAAATATATTTTAAGCAGCAGTTTGCTTTTTTAATTGATTTTTCTTTTCAAAAGGAGCTTGTGCTGGAATAGCAGGACAGGTCTTTGATGGGAGATTGTTGCTCTGCTTTGCACCTATTGTGGCTTTACAGAATTGCTGTTGCTCTCCCTGTCTTAGCTGTGGGAAGCTGTGGGAATTCCCACTGGAAATGGTTTAGGTGCTGGGGGAATTTGGGCTGTGTTTCACAGCAAACCTTTGCTGGATTACAGAGACAGTTGTCCTTGTTACTGTTAAATTCCTTTTCCACAGGCAGGGAGCTCAGGACTAACCCCTAATTAAAGCAAGGAGAGCTTGCATGAGCATCCCACTGACAGGAGAAGCTTTTGGCTTCTTCCCTGGGAAAGCAGCCTGAGGGAGGGTCCAAAAATCTCATCCTGCCTTTTAAACAGTATATAAAAATACAATGAACTGGCATCTTTTCCTTTGGGGTTTAGATCGAGCTTTGGATACAACAGTGACACAAACTAGGGAGAAAAAACATGAATAAATAAATATGCTAAAGCTCCCAAAAAAACCCCTGCCTCTGAACCCTTCACTGCAGAAGTATTTGACTTCACTGGCTTGTTTTAAGCCTTGGCTTCTGAGCCCCTTTTAAATCAGATGTACTGCTGTAACCAGCCTGCAGTAATCGGGGAGTTTTGCTGCTGACTTTGCTGTGTGTGTGAGAGGGAATCCCTTTTTTCCTCCCTGCAAATGGATTGCTATCAGGTCGCTTCTCCTTCTTCTGGAAGAAGGTTTGCTTCAAAAGACTCCAAGTATAAATTCTCTGTCTGATATTTGCCTTGAATGGGTAGCACTGCTAAAAAATTAATGGAGTGCAATAGCCTGGATGACGATTTCGCCTCTGATGTGAAGAAATTTTATATTCTTCTTTTCTTTTTAATTGCCTGGTGCGCTTTCTTCTTAACTATCTATATATCTATCTTGTTTTTCTTTTTTCCTGTGCGTGCAGTTCCCTGGGATGCTGGTGATCATCACTGGGTGAGCAATTTAGCCTGGCACTGCTGTGACTGGGGCAGCTGCTGAGGCAGCTCCCCACGTTTGATGTTTATGCTGGTAACCCCAGGCAGCTTGGGGTGCTTCAGCCACCTAGAAATGGAGCTGAAATAAAAAGTTTTTGTACTTGAAAACGGTTTCCTGAAGTGGGGGTGACAGTGATTGCCACTCCTTTCCTTCCTGGGTGCCACACCATGAGTGACTGCGGTGGCTTTGCCATTGTCCCGGTGGGGAGGGGCAGCAGAGCCCTGCCAGGTGTCCCAAAGGCCCCCAAAGCAGCCCCAGGGGCCTCTGTGACAGGCGGCAGGGGCTGGAATGGCCTCTGGTCCCCTGCCACCCCTGCTGGGTGCCCCTCAACACGCCCACAGAGAGCCAGGGATGGAGAGGGAATGCCCAGTCCGGGAATTGCTTTCAGGAGCTCACCCGCTTCTCTCATGTGCACACGTGGGTTTTTCCAGGGAGAAATCAGGACGGGGCAGAGGCGGGTTTTACTCTGGAGCAGTGTTTTATGTCACTTTGCAGCAGTGTTTATTTCCCCTGGGCAAAACCAAATGGTGAATACCTTGCAGAGATTGCAAAGAAGCATTAATTACTGTGGCATATTCTCCTCTTTGGCTCAACTGGTGCCATTTTAAAAGCGTTTTCCGTAGCTTGGATTTGTTTGTGTGGGAAGTCTGTTACATAATTAAAACAAATTCTATTCTGTGTTTTTCAGCCAAATGTTTTCCCTTAAATTAGTATTGTCTGTAGCTGGGTAAAAACGAGGAGTGTCTTTGTCGAAGTTCTTTTCTCCTTTGAAGCTTTTTTCATGTACTCTTCCTAATGGGCATTTTCCAGTGTTATTCTTTGTAGTTGTTTTGTGGTCATTGTCTGCCCGGATTTGAAAAGGCTCTTTAGGAAGCAAAGCCCTTGATGCCCAGCTCAGGAGCGGTATTTATGATGTGTGAGGTGCTCTCACTTTGGAGAGGGTGGTTTGCAGGAGGTGTTTCTGCTGTTTTGGGTCCTGTTGTGAATGGAAGTTTGTTCTGATGAGGAAATTGCTGTTTTCCTGCCTGCCGTGCTCCAGAGTTTGTGTTGGTTGCTGCTGGGAAGCGTCTGGGATTTGGTCTTTTTTTTTTTTTTCCCCCGAGTCAGAACACTGGTGGATTTCCTTGCGGAGAGCCTGACCCAGTGGTGGGGGCAGGAATGGGGATGGCAGGTGTGTGGTTTGCAGGAATGGGGATGGCAGGGGTCAGAGCCAGCAGGGAGCTTGGGGGGGGCTCTGAGCATCACGGTGCCCACGTGGCTGGGATTACCTGGAGTCAAGTGAAACAGCAAACGTGCAAACAAAATCCGCGAGTTGGGCACGGTGCTCCCTGCTCACGCTTCACAAAGGCTTACGGGGTGCTGAAGCGGGCCTGGGGATGGAGTGGCAGGGTTTGGAAGCAGCCCCGTTCGGTTTGTGTGATGGAAGTGGGAGGCGAGGGTGTGGCTTGCAGAAGTGGGGGCTGATTTAAGCTAGGCTTCACAAAGCAGTGCTCCGCACAAAGAGCTGCGGTGGTAAGAAAGTGTGGGAGCATCTCCTTTCCAGAAATATCTTTCTCCTGCGTGCCTGGGGCATGGCTGTAGCTCTGGAGGTGTTCAGGAAGAGGTTTGTCTGCAAATCAGAGCTGTCTTTGGAGGGGCCTTTGGCTCCCCTCAGTGTGGGAGGGATGTTTCTGTGCAGTGTGAGTTGTAAGGTGCCCCTCAGCTCATTTCTCACCCGTGCCTCGTTATTTTGTACTGGCTTGATGCTGGCAGCACTGAATCAGGGAATCATTGATGTTGGGAAGGACTTTCAGGATCATCAAATCCAACCTGTGCCCAATGCCCACCTTGTCACCAGCCCAGAGCACTCAGTGCCACCTCCAGCCCTTCCTGGGACACCCCCAGGGATGGGGACTCCAAACCTCCCTGGGCAGCCCCTGCCAAGGCTTGAGCACTCTTTCCATGGAGAAATCCCTTCTGATGTCCACCCTGAGCCTGCCCTGGCCCAGCCTGAGGCCCCTGAGCCTCCTTTTCTCCAGGCTGAGCCCCTTTCCCAGCTCCCTCAGCCTCTCCTCATCAGACTTAACCCTCTGGACACTTCACCAGCTTTGTTGCCCTTCCCTGGGCTCAGTTTGAGCTGGATCTATAAAATTGTCATTCATTCCAGCTGAAATCCAAGAGTTTTGTTCAGCTCCACTGTGATCACTGAGCTTGCAGGAGGTGCAGACACACAGAGATGACCTCCCTTGGGTATGGCACTGAGATACCAGCTGCACTCGGGGCATCTGCTGAACTCCTACACTCGTGGTGTGTAAATACAGAACTTGGATAGACTCTCAGCCTCTGTGGGGCTGAAGCCATCAGCAGCTGGAATAGCCTCCACTGGAAGGGACGATGGAGCTGTGTTTGCGTTCTGTCTGCTGGCTGTATTGCAGGGAATGAGCTGTGGGTTTTCCCTGCCTGGTCCGCAGGAGCTGCGTTTCTTTTGGCGCTCGCTTGTGCCTCTTGAGCGGGAGTGAGTGTCCCTGCAGGCGCTCTGGAAGCGCTCGCCTCTGACTGCGCTCACGGAGCAGCCGCCCCTCGGCAACCGCCCCGGGCTCCCGTGGAGCTGAAGGCGTGAATCACAGCGGCCTGGGAGACGTGGATCCCTCGTGGAATCCTGCATCCTTGGCGTGTCAGCAGCAGAAGGGGCTCACCGGGTGGCTGGAGTCACACAGACAGCGGGTTCGTGGCCGCGGGCGTGTGAGGAGGAGGAGGGACCAGACGGAGCAGTTCTTCTTGTTCCTGCTATCCACATTCTCCATCTCTCCAGAGCCTGCTTTTCCAGCACCAAACATGCCTGTGCTGTTCCTTGGCGTGGTGGGTTTGCCTTGCCAAGTGAGGACTGATCCCGAAAGGCTCCTGTGGGGTGCTACAGGGAGTCTCCGCCTGTTCCCTCTGCGAGGAAAACCTGGCACAGCAACCCACTCTGCCCTCACTGACTTCTCTAAGGGTTTTTTTGGGGAATCTAACCCTGAAACTTCCCTGTACTTGCTGCATCATTATTTTTGTCTGTGTGGAACCAGAAAGATCACATACGTGAACCTTTTCTTCTTTGCTTAATTTCAACACGGCCATTACCCTTTCTGCAATCTGCCTGCCCTGCTGAGCAGGGAATGTGTGGGACACATCTGTTTTCTGGTCTCTTTGAGTAATTGTGTACAGACCATCTTTTCACCCAAAAAATCTCTTGGCAACTGGGCAAACCAAGAGCTGAATATAAGAGAAAAAGATCCCCCACTCTTGGATTGGATTCTGCTACTGAGTGCGTCCCTGGGCTGTCAGGGCTGGGAAGGAGTTGCCTTTGGAACTACTGTGGAATCATCCCCACCACCAATTCAGATGCTCCTTTGCCATTGAAACGAGAAGCAAAATCACTTTTTACCATCTTTTCCCTGTGAGTTAGGGAGCAAACATCAGTGGCTGTGGATTGTCACGGCAGGGCCCTGCCGTGGTGGCGTGGCTGAGTTCAGGGGTGATGTTGAGCCACAGTTTGCTCATCCCATTCCCAGCCCAGCTCCCAGCCCCTCGAGTGAATTCTGCCTCTTGTTCAGTGCAGGGCCGTCTGTTTTCCTGTATATTCTCTCTTCCCTGGCAGCCTGATCCCAGTAGAAAGGTGAGGCTGGATACAGTGGTGAAGAGCAGCTCCTTTGTTCTCCCAACAGCTTGTTTTGCCAGCAGAGGAGCCAAGTGACAAAAGGAACACTGGGGTCTTTGCTGTCCTGAAAATGTGCTCCTAAGGCAAAGTCCTGGGGATTATTGACAGCAGAGCTGAGGGGCACCTGAGTTTTGGGTTAGTTTGGAACCTAAGACATAAAGGTCTCTTGTGACTGGACCTGAGCAGCCTTTTAAAGATGCTGGAATGTATATTTGGAGCTAACAGATTTAACTATGATTCCTCAACATGCCTGCCAGAGAGCCCCCACCCCCCATGTCCTCCTGATGTGTGCAGAGCTGTCGCTGCCATCCAGGTTTTCCTGTGCTATCTCTTTCTGCACTGTAAATGGTAATTTAATTTCCACATTTAGAGACCATAATTAATTATGAATAAAATAATCTGTATGAATTTTAGAGCTGAAGGGTGGTGGATTAATGGCTCTTTGGGAACAGGAGAGCAGAAGGGATTCAGCACAGGAGTGGCGATGCCAGTGCTGCCCCTTCTTGTCCCCGTGCGCATCCCTGAGACAAAAGGACTTCTGCTGTCTGTCCCCTGATGCAGCCGTGTCTGTCTGTCCCCACTGATCCTTCTGAGTCTTGGGGAAGGCAGAGGGTAGAGGCGAGTGCAGGTTTTGTACTCCAGGCACTTCTGGGCCCAAAAGGGGTTTGTTTTCTTTTCCTGGAAGCGTCGCTCGCAGGAGCGAGCAGCCGGCACTGCTGCTCCCAGCAGTTTTGCTTGGCGGAGTTTCCTGCTCTGGGCTGTCTCCAGCCCTTCCTCTGCAGCACCGATGGAAAGGCTGCTGTTTAATCCCAGCAGCCTTCCCGCAGCCCCTGGTTTGTGTGTGTCTGGCTCCTGTGCTGGGGGAGTTTGTCTGGGCTTCCCAGTCCTGCTGGGAGAAGCCTTGGCTTGGGACGGGGTCGGGGTTGCGCAAGGCCCGTCTGGAGGGCAGCTTGCCATCAGCGAGCTCCAGGATTCTGTCATGAAACCATGCTGAACTTCCCGGGGTCAGCTGGAGGTGATGGGATCGTGTTGCCTGCAGTGACTGACAGGGCAGTGACAGAGTTTTGTGCTGCACAACTCTTGGTTTTATTCCCACCGAGTGCCATAAACCTGCCCGGCCCTGGGAGCAGCAGGGAAGGCAGGCAGGGCTAAGGTTTTCACTCTTTTATAATGCACTGTCAAAAAATATCCAAATGCAAGTGCTCAAATTACTCACAGGGCCCTCTGGTTTTGGGTGACTTCTTCATGCTTAATCATTTCTTTTCCAAGCTATCATTTCATAGCAACCTCTTGATCCTTAAACTTCTCTGCATTTTGTTGTCCCTGGCTATCATCCTGTTGTCCAAATCTTTCTCCCCCTCTTCACAAAATTGTGCTTTAAGCCATATCTGGTACTCATAAAACATTGGTGTTGTAGCCTGGGCTGCTTCTGGTGACAAGATGGTTTGTGACAGGAAGAGAGAGGCACAAGCTGGAAGCCTTTGCAGTCTGGGTGTGTGTACCCTAGGACTTCACAGAATCAGAGGATCACAGACTGGTTTGGGATGGAAGGGATCTTAAAGATCATCTGGTTCCACCCTGCTGCCTTGGGCAGGGACACCTTCCACTAGCCCAGGTTTCTCCAAGCCCTGTCCAGCCTGCCCTTGGGCATGTTAGGTTGTGCTTAAGTTTTCTGGAAGGTTTAAAGGAAAACGTAAAAAAAACCCCAAAAAGGCATGTTTGCATCAATGTATTGAACTGATAACAGTTCATGCAGACAAGAGCGTGTTCAGCTACTGGAGTTCCCACTCTGGCACGTGGCCACAGCCTCCTACTGAGGTGCTCAGCTGCTTTGGGAAGCTGATCTCAAAGCTCTGATTTGCACTGGTTATACCAGTAACTCCAGTTGTGCCCAGAACCCACACCACAACGTTATATTTAAAAGAAGAAAAGGCAGAAAAAGCAGAACCTTGGTGTTTTCCTATTCCTTGCAAATCCTGATTTTTTTTTTTTTTTTTTTTCAGTTCCTTCCTAACAATTCACATGGTTGCTCAGTCTTGCTTCTGTGTGAATCTGTAGCATTTGGACCACTGGTTTCTATGGGATATAAATGGTGTTTCTTTAGCTAATCACAACACACCACAGTGGCTGTTCATGAGACTGTGATAGAGGAGTGGAACAGCAGGAGGAGATTGCCCTGAGATTATGTAACACAGCAGGTGTTGCCCTTTCTTAGAATGTTTTCCAAAGAAAGGAAAAAAAAAAAGAGGGAAAACCAGAGGTAGATGGCACAGGGAGGACTGTGGATGTTGCCCTGTGTCCCACTCAATTTAGTTTGCCAGAATGATAAAAATCCTGGAGTCCTGAGATTCCTTCCTGCAAATCCAAAGGATCCTGGTGGGCATGAGAGCCCCAGGCTGTCGAAGGGAGCAGCAGAAGGAATTTGGGCACAGCTGGGAAGGGACATAGGCACAGAAACGTGGGCTGGACAATTGCTACCCTCACCTGATTAATGCTACCCGATTATTTTAAATCACTGGTCTCTGAAAGTCCCTGCCCTCCTGCCAGGGAGGATAATTGCATCGCCCTTAGGAGCCTGGGTTTCCCTGGGAGCTGTGGGAGCCTTGGGGCTGCTTGGAGGGGCTTCCAGAGGTCCCAAGGTGTTATTAGTGAGTGTTTCATTACACCTGGGTGGAGGTGTGGGGTGAGTCTCCCTCGCTTCCCACGAGATCTGTCCCCATCAGTCTCAGTCCTCACTCTGTTGACTTTTGGCCATTTCTTAACCAGCTTTAAAAAGGATCTGGAGCAAAAATGGGTCGCTTAGCAACCCAGGGCGGCCGGAGAATGGGTCAGTGATTAACAATTCTGTCTAATCAAGGTTAGAAAGGCAGGGCAGTCTGCACCCTCGCTGCTCGGCCGGCCGGAATATTTCAGCGCTGGGATTGATGGTGGTGGGAAGGAAATTTATACCAGCTGTAGTTTTGACCTCATGCACACAGACTTGAAACCAGACTGAAGTCTCTTTTCTTTTCCGATATCTTAAAAAAAAAAAGAAGCATTAAATAACCTTTGGATGAGTAACATAGGAATGGTCTGTGCTTTTTTCCCAAGGCTCTGGGCCTTCCCCGGCCATGTGACTTTGCAAACAAACAGAAATAGATCTGCACGGGAGCGTGGAAAATAGGGAGTCTAGCTATAGAGCAGAAATGAGGAAGGACACTGGGGTTCTGGTACCTCTGTGGATGTTGATGCACTGTTCCTCCAAGCAAGCAAACAACAAATGCCACAGAAACTTGACAAATATATTTTTCTGAGCCTTATTTGGTAAAGTGACTCCTCCTAAGTCCTTGGTGGTGCTTTGATTTCCAGATGAAGAGGTTCCTGGCAGCTTTTTCTCCTTGCTCAGAGTAGAAAAGGATGTGTCTGGGCTGTGATTTCATTTACCCCAATAAATGTCCCATTGCTGCAGGAACATCCAGTGAGAATATCAATGACTAGAACAGCGCTGCATCTCTTGGATGCGATGCTGGCGTTGTTGTGCCAAGTAATTTACTTTCATTGTCTAATCAATTCCTCAAGTCTCTTGCCTATTTGCCTCTTTGTTTAATTAACCCCTCTTTTCAGCCTTATCCCCTTCCCAAGTCGTCATCCTGATCTTGAGAGGTGAGGATCAGCTGAGAGTGCCTCCTCAGCAGTCACGGGAAGCAGTGCACTCCAGGAGCCCTGGCTGGAGGTGATTTATATTCCTGAGGACTAATCTTCCATCACTGTCCAAAGCTGACAATGTCACGGACAGGCAGATCTCTTCCTTCACTCCCCTGACTGTTTTTCCCCTCCCCTGCCTCCACCGAACAGACTTATTCCCTGCCAACTAAAATAATGCATATTTTAAAGATGCCTTTCAAACTAATATTACTCATCACCTTCTTCACCTCCCACCACTGGTCCAGTGAAAAATCATCTTAATGCCCCTTTCCGCAAGAGTCAGATGATGTCTTAATGAATGCTTTCCTTGCTTGGTTTTGGTCATTAAACACGCTCTGCCATTGTTGGCTCTTCACGGCTTCAGCCTAAGTGGTAAAATCCGTATGTGAGACTTTGCAGAGGCTTTTAGGTGTCATTAGGGATCATTAATATGCAGAGCAGTGCAGGCAGCAGAGGCTGCTGGGGTAGGAAGAGATCCATCATCTGCTGCAGGATGACTTTAGGTCAGCAGAGATGGGGTGCAGGGGCTGGTTTTGGGCAAAGATTCCTCATTTGTGTATCAGGAGAGTGTGGGGTAGGATGGGGAGGGAAAAGGCAACCCTGAGCAGCTTTGGGGTTCCTCCCATCCTCCTTCTGCAGTGTTGGTCTGGAGCAGTTGTTGGATCTTTTGGATCCTGTAGCTCTTGCAGTCACTGCAATGACTCCTCACTACAGAGAGGCTGTGCCCAAACTTGATAGCTTGGACTGCATTTGTATAAATTGAATTAATACCCGCTTTCAGGCTATCTACTGCCTGCTTCTACAGGCCAGAGGGGTTTTTTTTTTTTTTTTCCTTCCATCCTGCCTTCTTGATTAGCATCTTCATTTCTGCCTTGTGAGCCCTTCCTTGGTTTTGCTCATTTGCTTGCCACCGGGCATGGGTTTTACACCCACCACCCAGGCAGGTGCTTGCAGGGGAAGCCCTGGCACCGGCTTGTGGTGGCACTTGAGTGACTTGGGTGCCTTTGTGGGTTGCCTGAGGTGCCTGTGATGGAGGTCTCCTATTTACCTGTGGCTTAGGATGTCTTCCCGGGATCCAGGGGGAGCTTCGTGCCTTGCTTTCCTTGCTCTGCAAGCCTGGGAGTATCAGGGGTGTTCCCTATGGTCTGTCCTGGCTCAGCAAGGAAGGGAGACCAGCTGAGCAAGGAATTATTTATCTCCTCTTTATTTAAAGAGTGTTTCTCCACCTTGCAGAGTTCAAAAGATGATTCTCCTCTCCGTGCTGGTTTCTGATACTGGACAGGCTGGAAATGTGAGTGGCTATGTTAATGTTGCTCCTGGCCCTCGTGGCATTCGTTTCTGCAAAACAGAAATGGTTTTGATGTGCTCGGATTTGAAATGAACACTGTCAGCCATGTGAAATAGATGATAAATTACACTGAAAAACGTGTTTTGCTTTCCAGCAGCAGCGCTGGGGTTATGCCACAAACACAGGAAAAGCAGAGTCATTTGAAATGCAGGTGTTTGCCCTCCTGGCTGCTACCTTGCTGTGCTGCACTGCTGAGCCACCTGGGCTGCTGGGAGCTGTCCCTGCCCGTGCCAGGGGCTGGAACTGCCTGGCCTTAAAGGTCCCTTCCAGCCCAGAGCCTTCTGTGATTCCATGTTTTTCCCGTGGCTGGTTTTGGTTTGGGATGAAGTGACTGTGCCTGTGCAGTGACTCCTGCTCCTGTGGGGCACCAGCATGGGAGGGGGCAGGATTTGCCATCTTATCCCATGGGGCCTTTCCCCAGGCTCAGAATCATGGAATCATGGATTCACTGAGGCTGGAAAAGCCCTCTGAGGCCATCGAGTCCAAGCTGTGCCCAATGCCCAGAGCTCTGAGTGCCACCTCCATCCTTCCTTGGGCACCTGCAGGGATGGGGACTCCAAACTTCCCTGGGCAGCCCCTGCCCTTCTCTGAGCACCCTTTCCATGGAGAAATTCCTGCTGCTGTCCAACCTGAACCTCCCCTGGCCCAGCCTGAGGCCGTTCCCTCTCCTCCTGTCCCCGTTCCGTGGGAGCAGAGCCCAAACCCCCCCTCAGTGCCCCTCCTGGCAGGGAGTTGTGCAGAGCCACAAGGTCCCCCCTGAGCCTCCTTTTCTCCAGGCTGAGCCCCTTTCCCAGCTCTCTCAGGCCCTCCTGGTGCTCCAGCTCCTTCCCCAGCTCCCTTCCCTGCCCTGGGCACGTTCCAGCCCCTCCAGGTCCCTCTTGGAGTGAGAGAGAAGCCCAGAACTGGACACAGCACTCGAGGTGTCCCAGCAGTGCCAACTCAGGGCTGCTGCTCCCTACTCTGGGGGTTCCCAGGCACCCCCAACACAGTTCCTGGAATTGATGTTCTGGATTCAGCTTCACACCCTGGTGGCAAAAGCCCTGCCCCAGGCAGAGGGATGGCTGTGGGATACTGGGTTGCTCCCCTGGATTCCTGCTTTCTTGGTTAATTTTTCCTGTTGCTGGTTGCTCTACATGCTCATTAAAAGCAATGGGAATTTGTAGGTAAAAGGGAAGATAGAAAATCTAACTCAGTGTAAGCTCTAATGTGTTTGTAGATAAAAACCAACCTGACATGTTTCTGTGCTGGAGATTTATGATCCAATCATTCCTTCACTTGCTCAGCAGGGACTGGAGCAGCATGTAGTTATTTACATATAGGGAACATTAAACAGCCACCTCTTTAAACCATATGTGAACATAAAATCCTACAACCACTGCTGAGTAACGGGTATCTGTGAAAGACAAGAGTGAAAATCAAGCAGAAACGAGCAGAGTGAAAAGGTATCCCTGCAAGGAGCAGCTGTGCCAAGGGCAGGTCCTGTCCCCGTGCCAGAGTGGGAGCGTGTCCCTGCGTGTCCTCCTGAGTTAACTCTGCACAGTGAGCACGTGCAGCAGCTGTGCTCTGTGCTCCTCTCCAGCTGGGCTGGGCACTTGTGCCCCTCTGAGGAGCTGGAGGCTGGCACCCCAGCATCCCTCCAGAGCTCTCATCGCTCCTTTGGGGCCACTGTAATCCCTCAGAAACGGAACCCCTGTCTGCACCTTCCCCTCAGGTGCCTTCTGCCACGTCCTGGCTGCCTCCTGCGGGGATCGGGATGGGTTTGGCCAGCTGCTGGGGCTGGCTCCTGGGATGGTGTTTGGCACAGCCACCTCGGCTTTGCCACGGCTCCTGTGGCTCCTGCCAGGCTGCTGCAGCTCCGGGCTCTGTGCTTTGGAGGTTGGCAAAGGGATCAGGGCATGTTGGTGGCTTTTCCTTCCCTTTTTCAGGAGAAAAATGCACGGAAAAGGCAGGCTCTGTAGAAATCACTGCTCTCTGTATGATGCGAGCCCTAAAATACCACATACTAATGTGTTCTTTCTGTTGGTGGCTTCGTTTCTTGAAATGGACTCTCCTGCACTTTTCCATTTCTTTTACTAATCCTGAACAGGAGCTTGAGAACAATTCCCTGATAGAGGGGAGGCATCCCCAAGTGGGAGCAGGTCCATCCTGCAGCAGCCTGGCTCACCCCACAGGCAGCTTTGGTGGTGGGTCTCAGCATGCAGGTGAGAGACGGAGCGAGCTGTTAGTTGTGCCTGAGAAATGGATTTATCCCTTCCCCATCAGTCCCCTCCTCGCTGGGCTCCTCTGCGGCTCTGCTGATGGTGAGCCTGAGAAAAGCACCTTCTGGGGGGGATTTAGGATAAAAGGAGAAGTCAATTTCTCTGATAAAACAGTGAGTTTCTATCACAGAAATGAAACTGTTTTCTACTTGTAAAACGCCCTTTTGATGGCATTTTTGACAAAATACTGCCCTTTGTATCTCTCATCTTTTAACCCTCTGCACTCTTGGGCCCTGAAGGGAACGTGATAAAAAAATGTGGAAAGGGGGAGGCTTAAGCAATGTTTTGTTCTTAAATCCCCACTATTTTAAAGTAGTATTTTAGAAATCTCTACTGTATTTTAAATTAGTTTGTCAGAGTATAATTACCACGAATGAGGTAAGAAACTCATTTAAACACGGCAAGTGTAGTGGAGAATCCAATTTTCAGAAATCAGTGGAAATTGTAATTGGAGTCATTAAGTGCCGACTTCGGTAATTAAGAGTCAGGCTTTGACATTTTGGGCTCTGTTGCTGATCATCCGTGGAGAGGGTACGAAAATGTTGTGTTTGCTGAGGATTTGGTGGCTCCCTGGGCCTGTGCAGCTGCTGGCCATGCTCACACAGGGGTTGGTAGCCTGGCAAACACTTCACTGGCGCCTCCCCTTCATTTGTGTGTCAGGATCCAGAGCAAAGGATCCCTCTGAGAAATGCTCAGGAGTTTTCTAAGCCATAGGTTGATGCCCAGCTGCTCAGCCTGTCGTGCTTTCAAACTTGGATCTTGGCCGGTAAATCCATGTTGATAAAGCATCTGGATCTCCCTGCGGAGTGAAAGTGCTGATAAAGTTATTCATGAAAGAAATCCGTGGTGGAAGTGCATCCTTGTCACTCCTTGTTTGCAGAATTATCTCTGGGAAGTCAGGATGTTCTGCATTTTTAACTCCTGCAGTGCAAGGAGGATGCTTTTGTTGTGATAATGGAGGAACCATGAAACCCTTGACATGCTGATAGTTATCATCATCTAGAATAAGCCTTATGTTTGCTTTCCTGTTAAGGATTCTAATTTTCCAGAGTAATGGCATTTATAAGGCGCTTTTTTTTTTTTTTTTTTCTTCCCCATTTTGTTGTTTTCCCAGCTCCCAGATGATGCTGTCTGGGCTTCCAGCATGGGAGCTGAGATGATGGGTTTGTGCTTTCGAGCTTTTACACCCACAGACAAATTTGTTGTTGGCTGCAATCTCCTGCCCTGGCTTTGAGTCTGTCATGACCTCCTGTCTCAGCAGAAGTCAGAGTCCAGCTAGAAAGTTTCCTAAAACACGTTTTTAGCACTTTGGCATGTGAAAACCACTGGCAGTTAAACACTTGTTTTACCCAGAAATCCCCTTTTTGCCGTGGTGGGTTTTTTTTCCCAAATTGCACTTCCCTTCTCTTCCTGGGGGCTCTGGTCTTTAAAGCTGCATGGGTGCTTTCTCCTGGAATCGTTCGTGTTTCTGTGTGATATGGAGAGGCATCCATGGGGTGGATATTCTTTGGGGATAGGCAGAAGGGAACAGGCACCCTGAGGGAAGGCTCCCAGGAGCAGCCTCGGCCACCCAGCTGTGTTCAGGAGTGACCACAGAATCATGGAATATCTGGAGCTGGGAGGGATTCCTGAGGAGCGTCGAGTCCCTCCCCTGTCCCCTTGCAGCCGCGTGGTTTTTGGGCACCGCAGTCCCCAGAATAGCTGGCAGTGGCTCAATGTGGTGTGACAGAAGCCAGGGAGAAGCAGCTGGAGCAGGCTGGAGTCACCATTCCAAGCAGGTTAGGAAGGGCTGTCTCCTCATTCCTGGGCTCCCTGCAGCAGTGGGCACCTCCTGTGCCTGCTGCCAGGGCTCTCCTGGGGATTCTGTCCCGCTCCCAGCTGGGCTCCTGCTTGCAGCTGCAGGTTGGGGCAGTAATGAGGATACACTCAGCTGTAGGCAGAGTTTTCTTCCTGTTCCTTTTCCCTTCCTTCCCCTTTCCTTTTGGTTCATTGGATTACTGGGTCACGCCACTCACGGCAGGCTCTGCAGGACTGGGGCTGGTCCCGGAGGCTCTGCAGTTCTGGAGCTGACGTGGGCTGGCAGCCTGGTCCCTTGGGATCTCCCTGCAAAGCCCACAGTGGTGGGTGCATTCCCTCATCTCGCCTGGCTCGAGCTGCAGGGAGGAGCAGTTGCACGTTTCTCTGTTGGGAAGCCTGCCGTAGCCCCTGGGTGGGACTGGCCCCTTCTGGGGAGCACGTGGCAGTGGAAAGCCTCGAGTGCAGTTCAGATGTTTGCTGTGAGCAGCTCTCTCGCACTGAAACGTGGGCTCTGTGCCTCAAACAAACCAGCCCCTTGCAGTTTCCATGGCAAGCTCTCCTTGCTAACTGAGCACCAAAATGGTGAGCGTTGCGTAAACCCCCTTCCCTGCCAGCCCCTGTTCGCTCTCTGTGCAGGCAGCTCCCCGAGGATCCTCCCGTGTGACTCCTCTCCAGACCCTTCTGCCAGCCAGGAGCCAAGTGGAGGAACCCTGAAGGCCGAAATCTGTTGTCAATGGGACTCCCCAGAGGGGAAACTCAGCCCCTCTGCCTTCCAGGGATCTCTGCAGACAGCACCCTCCAACTCAGTCCCTCCGGAGCTGCTGTGCTCCCCTAGGAGCTGTTACACCTCTGGAAAACAGAAGATCTTGCCAAGGTAAGGACAAATGACGTCAGACCGTGACTCCATTCTTCTATTTTATTTTTTTCTTTCTTCAGTGACTGAGGTGTTTTTAAGAAAGAAAGAATTAGGGCTTTGCTACTTCTGGGACAAAACTTCTGTGCTATCCTTCCTCTGAGGTTTTTATAGTTTAAATGTGTGGGTGTCTGTTGTGGCATCATGTGTGTCCCACCACACATTCCCCCCCCTTTTCTCTGCCTCTTTAGTCAGGAGGATTCAAGTCTCACATGCTTAAAATTTGTCACATGGACCTAGAAGCAGTTAAAAAAAACCAACCCGCTAAAAAAGCCCCTTGGAAAACCCCAGGTGTGAAGTAGAGCTCATGCTTTGGATACCTGGAGCTTGGCCACACCGTATTTGCAAGGAGGGGGTTTCTCCAGTGTGTCCCTGAGCCCTGGGCCAGTGCTGGGCTTGCCCTCCCATGGGGAATTTGGGATTTTCCCGTGGCTGGCACTGCCCCATACCCATTCACATGCATGTCCTTGGGCCTGCTGGTGTGCTTTGGTGGGGCAGAGGTGTCTCCTGACAGTCTGGCCCTGTGGAGGCTGCTGGTCCCTACCTGTGGCAGCAGGGCTGTGCAGGAGGAGGGCGGAAGCAGTGCTGGAGGTGCTGCATAACCCAGTTTTGGAGGGGAGGGAGAGGTGGAAGGAGGATGGATGGCATTGCCCCAGCCATGCTGTGGCCATGGTGGTCTCTGCAGTGCTGTGTGACCCCGGGGCTCTCTGGGGCTCTGGAGGATGTCCCTGCATCAGTTCCCACCTGCAGCCTTTCCCGAGAAGGTGGAGGCTCGCTTTGCTTCTGATAAAGCTGGAAAGGGAGGATTCTCCTTACCCTGGGCACGTCTGAGAGGAGCTTCTGTCTCCTGCCCGCACTCCCCTGTTGCCTGGTTTTCCCTCGGGGTTTCCCTCACTACCAAGCTGAAGGCATGGAAATTCCACAGTGCAGCCGTCAGCCAGCCCTCCCTGCGACTGCCCAGTTGCAAATTGCCAGCACTGCCAGATGTGAGCTGTTGGGTGTGAGCAGCTGCTCCTGCCAGGAGGGCACGCTGGCTTGTGTCGGGGTGGTTCCTCTGCTCTCCTGCCCCAGTGCAGCGCCCTGATTCGTTTAACACAGAGATCCAGTTATTGGTTAAATGCCTTTTTGTCCTATTTCCTTCTTCCCCTTCCTGTAGTTGAGCGAAACTGCATTAGAGGAGGGGTTCTGGTGTGATGGGATGGCCAGTGCAGGTTTCCAGGCTTTGGCTCAGTCCCTGCACTGTCTGAGAGGGGTCAGTAAATTCCTGCCTGATTTTGGTGGCTGTGGGATGGTTTCTGCTGTGGGGCAATAAACACAGAGTCACAGAATGCTTTTGGGTGGAAGGGACCTTAAAGCCCACCCAGTGCCACCCCTGCCAGGACAGGGACACCTTCCACTACCCCAGGTTGCTCCAAGCTTTGTCCAGCCTGGCCTTGGGACTCTGCCAGGGATCCAGGGGCAGCCCCAGCTTCTCTGGGCACCCTGTGCCAGGGCCTGCCCACCCTCACAGGGAACAATTCCTTCCCAATATCCCATCTAACCCTGCCTTCTGGCAGTGGGAAGCCATTCCCTGTGTCCTGTGTCACTCCAGGCCCCTTTAAACTATCTCTCTCCATCTTTCCTGCAGCTCCTTCTGGTTCTGGAGGGCTGCAATTAGGTCACCCTGAAGCCTTCTCTTCAGCAGGCTGAACAATCCCAATTCTCCCAGACTCGTAAAGGATTTAGGAGAAGAAAAAAAAAAGGAATTTTCTCTTTAACAATGCCTTGTTGCACAGAAGCAGGATTTCTTGCCCTCGGGCATCCTCAAGTCGGGAGGTCAGGATTTGGGGAGGGGGGACTCGGTGCAGGCTGACCCGTGGAGCACAGTCCTACAAAGCAGGGCTGTTCCTGGGCCGGGAGCAGGCGGAGGATCCTGATTAAAATGTTGCAGGGAATGAGGAGGAGACTAAGAGCATTTCTTTCCTTGGGTTTTTAGGAGACACTTAAGGGAGTACCCTGGGATGAGTAGGGGCAAAGACAAATTGCAAAAAGCACTCAGTGAACTCGTCTGGGGATTTCAGCCGTGCTGTGGAAGCTGGGCTTTGCCCTAAGAAATGGCAATAAAAGCCGACAAAGCCCAAAGACCCAGATTAATTTAGCAACTCTGCAGCTCGGGGAGGAGGGCTGGAAACAGAAGTGCAGCAGCTCAGGCTGACCTTTGCATCAACCCCGGCGCCAGAGCGGGGTGAGCCGGGGTCCCGGGGCAGCTGTGCCTCAGGCACTGGGCTTCCTCCTCACCCCCAGCTGTGCAGGGCTATCCAGGGCTGGCCGGGGGTGGCACTGTCCCTCCCTGTGTCCCCTCGCCTCGCTCGGCGCTGCCGGAGTGTCAGGCTGTGTGTCCCCAGCGCTCAGGGAGCGGCTCCCTTGTGCAGCTCACAGAAGCTGGGTCCCGGTTACCCGTGCTGCCCGACACGGGGCAGTGGCTGCTCTAAAGGGATTAATGATCCTCATGACCCAGAGTACAAAGGGAACGGGCCTGTTCGTGTCCTGGTGTGATGCTGAGCATGGGTCCTTCACTTCTTCCATCTCCTCCCTCCTCTCCAGCATGGAGCTGCGCAGTGAAAGGCGATACCAGAACTCCTCCTGGCCAGGCTGCTACAGGCAGCTGTTTCTGTGGTCTTTGTTTGTATAGATCTGAGGCAGATTCAAGCTGCTTTTAAACTCAGAGGGCTTGGCAGGAGATGGTGTGAGCCCCTGTGTGTATCTCACCCAAAATATCTCAGACCTCCCTTGGGTCTTCCTTCCCTGGCCATGCATTCTGTGTCTTCCCTTCCTGGTGCTCCAGGGAACTTGTAACCACTCACCCATCCTAGTCCTGCTGCAGGCCCCTTCCTTCCCAGTACTGATTAACCTGTATTTCCTCTAGTGGGAAGTGGAGAAGGGAATCACAGAACCATCAAGGCTGGAAGAGACCTTCAAGGATCTCTGTTGATAAGGCTGGGGGGGATTTCACTTGGATTAGAGCATGTCTTCCCTTTTAGTCTTTTCTGTACAAGGGAGTTGTCCTATGACCAAATTCTCTCCTGAAGTTATTTTCAAAAAGCCCTGTGTTGTGATACGTGGGTATGTTCCTGGACAAATACCACATGGACATTACATATATATATATATATATATATATATATGTATATGTATATATATATAGTAATTTATAATGGCATCTTAGCAGCTTAGGAAGCAATCAGTTTACTTTTGTGCCAGTATTTTTGCCTTTGTGGAGTGGGAGTTCTTGGCTGACATGTGCTGGAGTCCTTCCCCTGCCCTTCAGCTGATGAGGGTTTAAATGAAAAACACTTTCTTTAGGAGTGTGTCAGAGGAGTTGTGTTTTGAAAAGCTGTTTGCTTTCTTAAGTCCACGTGCACATATGTTTTTCTCTTTATGGTCTTATGTTTCAATGGTGTTTAAAACCCCATTTTTCAAAACTGAGTTATTTAGAAGCCTAAGTGAGGTTATTGCATGAGTCTCTTCACTGTCTGTGGGGGGAAAAAAAGAGAACAGAGTTTATACCCCCAAAACTTTGTCCTCTCTTTACCACCTTTGCCCTGTTAACTTTCTAAAGATGTTTTTTGAGCTGAAAGTTCAGAATAAGAGATAGAAATGGATAGAAAACTGTCGTGGTGTTTTGTAAACTACGTAAGACTCTCCGCGTGTGTAAGAGGCTGGTGTAAAGCAAGGCTCCAGTAATTTTAAAAACAAGAAGCTTTGCATGCATGCAGCCCCTAGAAACCTGATCCATCCGTTATTTGTGGGGTTTTGAGCATCTGGAGCGATTTCCTCATTTTGCAGGAGACGTGGTGTGCAATTGAGGGCTAAGTGCTTCCTTTCTGTCTGCCTTGCTGACTCCCTGGCGTGAAGCACCAGGAGCAGCAGTCCAGGAGAGCTGTGTATGAACACATGCTCTGGCTCGGAGCTGGCGTTTGGATGGAGTTCATCCTGCCTGGGGGCAGCAGGAGGCCTTGTGCAGCCTTTGGAAATTTCTTTCAGCCCGATCTGGGCTGCGTTGGCTCCATCCAGCCAGGCTCGTTTCACGTGGGAGTTCAGCTGAGCGCTGATGGAAGCCATGACCGTGTTTTTCTCCCCAGCCTGGCATTTTGTTTGGTTTCTCACGTTCCCCTGCTTAGTCATCCCTCCTGTCAATTCCTTCCCCTTCTCCTGACTGGCACACCAGACCCTGCCTGGAGGATGGGAGTTTGCCCTGGCAACCAGAGAGATCTCCAAAACCAGCTTGTCCCAGGGTGGCAGAGCCTCTCTGAACCTCAGGACGCAGCTCTGGGCTCTCCCAGGCTGCTCAGAGGCCCCAGTTCCATCCCTGGTGGTGGCACGTGACAGAAATGACCAGGGCTGGAGGGACTCTGTGCAGGAGCGATGCTGTTTCTGACAGGAGAGCAGTTCCCACCGTGTGTTCGTGCTGAGGGGAAACGCCTCTGCAGCCCGAGTGCGTCCACGTGTGCGAGTGTGTTTGTGCCTGCCCACCTGCCTGGGCACACGTGTGGTGCCAGGCTGGCCGTGCCAGGCTGGAATTCCTGCTGGAGAGGCCCCTGGAGCAGCCTGGCCCCGCCGGTCCCTGCCGAGGAGCAGGGCAGCTGCTCCAGGAGGGCTCTCCTTCCTGGGAGCAGGGCTGCACACAGCCTCTGCTGCTGGTTTTTGTGAGAGGCAGCACTGGGAATATTTCAGGGTCCTTTCGGAGTGTGGCTGTTTCCTTTTCCTTGTCTCTCCAGGCTGAGAAGATTCCTGGGTTTAGGGTATCATTGCATTTCCATAGCACTGTGAGATTTTTAGAGAAGTGTTCGGCAGTCCTCTGCTGCTGTGGCAAAGCTCTTTTGCAAAGATTATCTTTCCATTGCTTTCAGAGGGTGTTCTGCAGCCTGGTGTGTTGTTACATCCACTATTCCAGATTATCAGCTTCATTTTGCTCCAGATCCTTTCCTCTAGCCATCTCCATTTTTTGCTGTATTTAAAACCATCCCATGTAGCTCATATATTTTTAAAAAAATCTTTCCCTAAATGTTTTTTGCTCTCGATGCAAACTCAAAATGAGGAATTTTAGATAACTCGACTTCACTCCTCCGTTTTGTACGTAACTTTTATCTTTTGTAGTTTCATTTTATAAAATATGAAATAATCCCAAATGTTCTCACCGTGCTTGGGTTTAAAATAGCTTTTAGGCAATACAAAGAGTGATGAGTTTATGCTTGGTTTTGTCTTTGGTGGGATAGGTGTGGGTCAGAATAGCATCTGCTGTTGGGAACTGAGGGAAGGAGACATTTCTGTGGTACCAAGGGCTTTGCTGGTTTGAGCAGGCTGTACCAGGCAAGCTTCTTGTACTCCTTGCAAAACTGAAATGTGCCTCTAACACCATCTGCTTGTTTATCCATCTCTACTGCTTTGTAATACAGCTGTCTAAAATAAAAATCCAACCCAAAGCCCAGAAGGGAATGGAAACAGTGGCAGGTAATTGAGTTTTAATGTGTGATGACATGCAAGATGTAGGTTCTCAGGGGCCAGAAGTTATGTAGATTGTTGGTATAAGGAGACAGAGGACAGCCCAGATTAAGGTGGGGGGGCACAGATATTTATTTATTTGTATGTGGGAGAGAAGAGACCATCAGCTGTAATATTTACACTCAATTACCCAGGGAGGGCTTGCAATTACTTGTGTTCTCTGGAGCATTCTGTGTTCTCCAGCATATTCCTGCCATATGTGTTTGGCTGCCAGAAGTTTATATACATTTTCTGCCTTTCCTTCCAAACAATGTAACATTTATTACTGGTTTCATGAGTTGTTGTTGTTTCAAGGGGAGGGGAAAAAAAAAACCTGCAGAAAGATGTGCCCTGGCTGTGTGTGCCGAGTACATCCCACAGGAGGGTAAAAAGTGGTGTATGAACCAAAGCACTGCGGACTTGTCTTAAAACCCATGAAAATCTCTTTCCAGAGGCTCGTCCTGATGCGTTGGGGGGGTTGCTAAGGTGGCTTTTAACCCCTCACCCCTCTCCACACCCCGAGTTCGAAATGAGGCTGCTGTTTGTGAAGCGGTGCTGTGCACATCGTGCTGGGGGCTTTGGAGCCCCGTCCCTGCCTGTCCCTCTTGGAAAGGCGCTTGGCTGCCCCACAGGCAGAGCTGGAATGGGATTCAGCCTGGGAAGAACCTTCAGGGCCAGGGCTGTGCTGTCCCTGAGCCCTGTGGCTCCGTGGGGAGCTGCTCCTCCTCTCCACTGCAGAGCCTGCCGGGGCTCTTCCCAGCGACATTCCCGAAAATGGGGGGAGCATCCCAAAAGGCCGATGGCAGGGAAACGTTCTGGGGCACGGCGGGAGGAAGCTGCTGGGTGGGAAGTTGCTGTGGTTAGGGGCTGTGTTTGCAGCCCTACGAGCAGCGTGCAGGAAAAGTCCGCTGGACGTGAGGATGGATCCATGGAGGAACCACTGCAGTGCTCTGGCGCTGTTTGCCACACTCACCTTTTTCTTTTTTTTTTCTCCTTTCCCTGGAATTACTTACGCTTGATTGTTGCAATTGATTGCAATTGTGAGAGCTAATTTTAGTGCATAACTTTTACGCTGGAAGCCTGCCAAGTGTTTGTGTAATGGAGGAGAAGGACCGCACAGGATTTGGTGTGGGGTGTGCTTGACTTTCTTTCTCCAACCAAATATCAGCAACCAATCCATGGGCTGACTTAGATTTATATATAGGGAATATTAGGGATTTAGGTTTATATATAGGGAATATTTGTATATAGCCAGTTTTCTCCAAGAAGAAAAGTCAGCCTCCTCTGGAAACAGAAGAGCAATTAACAGAGCTGTGATGAGTTCTAAGGACAAGCTGATCTTATTGCCAGTGATGAAGTGATCACTGCTTTAAAGACAAATAACCAACCCAACCTAGTTCAGTTTTAAAGTTTTTGGGATGGAACAGAGAGCAAATAGTGTTGTTCCAACCCAAAGAGACACATCTGGTGTGTTTAGCTGATGAAGTTGAAGAGCAGCCTGTGGGTGTGTAGATCTGGGCCCTTGGAAAGTGTCACAGCCCAGTTCAGTTTCCACGAAGTTCCCAGTCAGGACTCGCAGGGAAGGGAGGTTGAGATACCACAGGATAAAAATCTCAGCTTTCTTTCTGGGTGAAATATTAACTCAGGGGTGAATTTTGCTTTCTACACCTGCATTTTCATACATCCAGGATTCAGGATACAGTGAAGTTGGGCTGCTTTGTGGGGCTTTCCTCCTTTTCCACCTGCGTTTGGCCAGAGAGGAGCAAGAAATGTGAAGGGGCAAAGAGGTGTCAAGATTGCAGTGGTGGTGCTTAAGGCTTTTTGGGACAATTTTCATATGGATTGAAAACTAGTGCTAGAAGGAGAAGCTCATCTAAGATTATTTTTGGTACTGAAATGATGGGCTCCCTGGTAAGGTAGGATACCAGAACTCCATGGAACTTGTGTTATCTTTCTCCCACAGGTTTTTGGTGTCTCCTCTCACTTGTTGGTTTGTTGTTTTTTTTTTTCCTGTCATTCCAGTAGTGATTTATCTTACATGTTGGTTTCAAAACAAGTTACCCTGTCAAGCTGCCATTCTACAAGCATTTGTCCTGGTTATCCTTCCAGAGTTGTTCACAGATGTCAGTTCTGGCAAAGTCAGGGGCAAGCATGATGATAGGTGGAGGATCCACCTTCTTGAAATACCAGTTTGCTTTTTTGCGTTGTTTCGGGGCTTTTTCAGTTCAGCTTGGTGCCATATGGGTTTTACTTAAGGACATGGTTTGTCCCTGGAAAAGTGTCTTTAAAAAGGATGGAACAGTTTAAATATGTTCCAGCGAATTAATTAAAATGCCTTTCAATGGAAAGGGAAGGAGAGCTTTTTCTTCCCCCGAATGAAAGCTCCAGCCTGGTGAAACATTTTGTATCAGTTGCAAAAGGAGCTCCAGTACATTCCTCTGAAACAAACTATGAGCCAGCTGCATCTGCGAGGTGTGGGAGTGACATTTCAGAGCCCAGTGACAGTCTCATTGTCAAACTGAACATCATCTCTCTCTTCCTGGTGCTGAGAGCTCCCCAGTTTCCAGGGGCAGAATTGCTCCTTTGGAAAATGCCTCTGGAAGGCATGGACACCTTTGGGCTGGGAGCAGGCTGCCAAATCAAATTAGAGATTAAATTTAAATAGGCTGTCTCCAGAAAGCAGCCCTCCCTTCCCTGTCAGAAAGCTCTGGGGAAAGGGAAAAGCATGAAGTGTTTTTTGACTTGCACTGGTGGTTTCTCTGCCCAGTTTTCCAGGTGCTACAATAATAGCATGTCGCACTGGGGTGATGTCAATTATCTCCTTCCTTATGGGAGGATTTCCAGAGGTAGAGCCCTAGAAAGAGACCTTTGATGTCCTGTCTGGGCGGTGATTGATGTGAGAAGGGAAATGCCAGCGCAGAGGGCACGCAGAGCTGCAGGACCTCTCCGCTGTGCTGTCAAGCGAGCAGCCGCTCCCAGCTCCAGCCTGCATGATTTTGTTTACAAGGAACTGACAGAATGGTAGGATTGTGTAGGTTAGAGGAGCTCTGCGGTCCCACCTCCCTCTCAAAAAACACTTAGCAGCGTTCTTGTGCGTGTGTGGATGTGTATAAACGGAGATCTGGTGCCGATTGCCACCTTCCACCGATCGCGTGCTGCTGTGCCGCTCCCGGAGCGGGGCTTTGCCACGGGCCGTGGGCTCAGCCCTGCAACAGCTCGGCTCTCCCAGCCCTGCCACAGAGAAAGCCATCACCTGGGCTGGACAAACGTGTCTTGGGAGGAGCAGGGGCACAGGGGGAGTCTGAGGGAAGAGAAGAGCCAGGCTGGCACTGATAAGGGAGGAGGAGGGCAGCAAGGCTGGGGAGGGGCTGGGAGCACAAACCCTGTGAGGAACGGCTGAGGGAGCTGGGGGGGTTCAGCCTGGAGAAAAGGAGACTCAGAGGTGCCCTCGTCACTCTCCAAACTCCCTGAAAGGTGCCTGTGCTCAGGTGGGGCTTGGGCTCTTTCTCCAGGCAGCAGCTGACAGAAGGAGAAGACGCAGCCTTGAACTGAGTCAAGGGAAATATAGGCTGAATATTAGGAAGAAGTTCTTTCCAGAAGGGGTGATAAAGTATTGGAATGGTCTGCCTGGGGAGGGGGTGGATTCACCATCTCTGGGTGTGTTTGAGACAAGGCTGGATGTGGCACTCGGTGCCAGGGTTGGGTTGAGGTGTCAGGGGTGGGTTGGACTCGATGGTCTTGGAGGTCTCTTCCAACCTGGTGATTCTGGGATAAAACATTCCTGGTGATGGAGCTGACGGTGTAATCCACAGCCAGAGCAGTGGACAGGACCAGGAGGCACAAGGAGCAGCAATGAGAGAGCAGCAGCACATCAGAGAGGCTGATTGGAAGGCAAAGCTGAAGGGAAGGCAGAGCGGAGGTTCCCCTCTTTGATCTGTTTGATCTGCACCTGCGGCGCTTTGTCCGGGCACGTCCTGGAGGAGAGGGGCTCTCCCAGAGGTACCTGTGCAAGCAAACTCACCGTGCTGGGAGGGCAGGGCAGCCTGCTCAGCCACGAGACGTTTCTGAAAGCCTTTGGGGCTCTGCAGAGTTGCTTGCAGAGCAGAAACCGAAGGCAAAGACCCCAATCCAGGTTTTCCATGAGGAAGGCGCGTGGTGTGGGACGATAGGTGAGGTGAGGAGTGTGTCCACAGTCAGTGGTGTCTGCAGTCAGGTATAAACTCTGAAATTAAAACACTCAGCACGCACTTAAAGGCTTTTTTTTTTTTCCCCCCTTCTAGAAACTTTTGCATGTTCCCAAACTTTGCAGTGTTTGGGTGCCACAATGCAGTGGGGAGCAGGGTGGGAAGAGGGCACAGGGATCAGAGCTGCCTGGAGGGGAGGACAAAGGCTGGGCTTGTTGGCTGGTGGGAAAGGGCACTGGGAAAAGGGAGAGAGGGAGGAGGAGGAGGAGAAGCGGATGTTGGAAGCGGTGGGTCAGGGGTGAGGGGCTGCAGCAGCCACACCTCAGGTCTGACCATGGGGGCAGAGCCAAAGGGCACAGCCAGAGAGTTCAGGGTCCTGCAAGGGTGGGGAGATGATGTTTTCCAGAGGAAACAGCTGGGATCATTCCCAGGCATATTGTAGGGCTTTTTTTTTTCCCTGCAGGGTGATGATGTGAGTGAAACTCCAGCTTTGTTACTGGGAATGGCTCCGTGTGGGGCTGGGTGCTGTGCTCCCAAGGTGGGGTGGGCTGCTCCCCTTGGGAGCCAAAGCAGTAATTGGCCTTAGAGGGGAAAAGAGGAGAAACTCCTGTGAGCAGCTTTCGTGGTGTTGGTGGAGCACAGCTGGGGCTGTGACCTGCTCTCTGTTTCCCTTGGCCTGTTTTCCAGGCAAGAAAAAAAAAAATTACATCCTTGAGTATCAGGGTGCTTTTATTTTTTTAAATTACTTTTTAATGCTCCAGAACTTGAGTTGCTGTGGGTTTGGGCAGCTTGATTTTACTGGTAGGTCTGCACAGCCATTTGTCTTAATCCTTCCTTTCCTCCCCACGTCCATCCCAGCTGGTGCTCCTCGAGTGGAGCAGGATGAGCCCGAAGCCTCTGGGAGTGCCACTGTTGTTTCTCGAGAGCACTGCCTGCTCCGTGGGCTGTCCCAGACTTTGTGGGAGCAGGAATCCAGGAAGCTGGGCTGATGTTCTCACAGAGATAGCAGCGCCTTGCTGGCAAAGCCAGCTGGCGTTTGGAGCTGCTAACAGTGCCTAAAGCGTGAGTTGACAAGAATGTGTCGGAGGTGTGATGTGAGGAAAAGCAGGGTGAGGTCAGAGACAGGTGTTGGGCAAGAGCACAGGGGAGGTACCATGGGGAAAGAGAGGTACCTGGGTTGGCAGGTGGATGGGAAAGCAGCCTTAAATCAGTGTGTCAGATGGAGGAGATGGTGATTCAGGAACTGCACACCTGTCTCATGGACAGGGGCCTGTGGGAACGGTGCTCCTGGAATAAGTGAGGCACAAGTGGTTTAGCTCTGAGTTATTTTATTTCTTTATGCAAGAGGTGGGTGTGTTGCTGAGACAACAGTGGTGGCTCAGTTTGCTGACAGAAGCAGGGAGATAGAGCAGGGGCAGCTGGCCTGGGGAGTTTGGGGGATCAGAGGCAGAAAAGAGCAGGATGGGATGAGTGCCCCCTTCCAGCAGCAAGGCAGTCCAGGGTGCATCTACCCTCCCGGGCAAGCCACTGAGATAGAGGGTGGGCTTTTCCATCCATGCCCATGTTTCTCCATTTCCCGTTTTGTCTTTTGCCATCTCTGCTCCGGATGGGCTCTTTGCCTGTCAGACCTGTCCCCTCTGAGGCCACCGTGATCCTTGGGAGCGTGACAGGCGTTCCTGGGAGGGACCCCTTGATGGGGCAGGGTGTGTTTTTGGCAGATGGCTTAGAGGTGGGATGCTGAGGAGGTGGGATACTGGGAGATGGGACAGCCAGCTCTTCCCACAGCACTCCAGAGTGACCTTTTTTTTTTTCCCCAGATTTGCAGCAAAGATGGGAGAAGCATTTGGATATGACCCCTTTATAGCCTGAGATGATTTCTGCCCTGGCAAACGCAGAAGGAGATAAAGCAATGCAGAGCTAAGAGCTAAATCTCTCCTGTACAAATGCTGGGAGCACGTGTAATAGGATTGGTGAATTGGAGTTACATGTTTTCCAGGATAAGTACTGCCTGATGATAGCGGGCTGTTGTAGCCAGTGCTTAAAGCAGAAAGGGAACTGGGGATTTACAGCAGTTGTTGGGAATGCTGGCGGTTCCCTTCGAGCTTCCAGAACAGTGAAAGGGAAGAAAAGGCTTTTGTAGATAAGACAAAACAGATCCCTGAGAAGGCTGGAGCTCCTGGGGGGAGAAGACATCAGTGCTCTGACCTGAGGGTAGTCAGGTATCACAGGTTTTTCTTACACAGACCCTTTGTAGATCTTCTAGCTGAACTTCTGTTAGTTTTACATGGGAAAATGGAGTTGTTTTGGCGACACTTTCATTTGTTTTTCTGCTCACCTTTCAAGAGATGCATCAAAAACTCTGCATATCCTGAGCTCTGTGTTAAACACATATTATCAAAGTACAGTTTTAAGCAAGCTAAGCTTAGGAGCTGTCAGAGCTCAGCTTGTTTGCCTAATCTGGACTTGCTTTCTTTCCCTGTGAGGGCTCTGGTGCAGTTTGAATTACAGGACAGCTCCTGCCTTGCCTGCAGCACGGCTGATTCCTGGCAGTGCTGGCAGCAGTAGGCTGCCCTCACCCTGCTTTTGTCCCAGGAGGAACCCAGGGATGGGGAAGAAAAGGATTATTTGTTGCTCCCAGTTTGGGGAGCCTGGGATCTGCCTCTCCTGGGGACTTGCTGGCCTGCTCTGGGCTCGGTCTGGCTCACGAGCTGCGTGTCCATCACTCGTGCTCTTCAGCCCCAGCCAGGCAAAGGAGGGAAATGCCCCATGCCCGAGGGAGCTGCTTGGCACAGACACCTCTGCTGGGGCAGGGGCTGGCAGGAGGATGTTTTGGGGGCTGGCAGAAGGATTTTTTTTGGGGGCTGGCAGAAGGATTTTTTTTGGGGGCTGGCAGAAGGATTTTTTTGGGGCTTCCAGGCTGATCTCCATATCCTTCGCAGGATAAAATTTCCCAGAAGTGAGGCAATTGGTGTGCAAAATATATTTTTTAAATCTTCTTCGTGATACCTTTCTATATTTATTTGAAGGCAGAGCCTCCACTTCCATTGGGTCACTTTGGTTTCACAGTTCTGTTGCAGAAAGAGCGTTAATTCCTTTGGTAGGTGTTTCTAATAATTACCAATATTCTCCCTTTTTGGACACCAGTGAGATGATATTTTGGGAAAGTTTTCCTCTACACCACAAAAACAAAGGTGATTTTTTTTTTTCATCACAAAATACTGTTGAAAATGGCTTTGATCACTGTATCTGGGAACAGCAGTTTCTTGTCCCCATTTTCTGATATTCCAAATTGCTTCTTTGCAGTGCACTTCCAAAAGTGGTGTTCTGGATGCCCTTCCTTAAGCGGAATCGTGGAAAAACAAGGCAGCGGAGGAAAGGTAGAGCTCTTCAAGCTGCTGCTGTCTGTCCTGAGCTGCCCATAGGCACAGTCCCTCTTGTGACAAGCCCTCCTGGCTCCACAAGGTGTGTGGGACACCCTCAGTTCAGCTGAGCTGCTGTTTTTGTTGCCTGAAAACCCGGCAGCAACCAGCAGGAGAAACAGAATGGGTTGGGTTGGGAAGGACCTTATATCCCATCTCATTCCAACCCCCTGATATAGGCAGGGACACTTTCCACAGACCAGCCTGGCTGCTGGGACAATCCCTCTCCCAGCCTGCCTGTCCCTGCTTTCATCCTCTGTAGGCTTCCTTTTTTGTGTTTGAGTTTTTCCTTGTTCATCCACACAGGTCTCCTGGAGTTCTTACCTGCTTTCCTGCTTGGAGGAGGTGATCCTTGAGTGTTAACCAGGTTTTATGGGCCCTTCTTCCATCCAGGGCTTTATCCCATGGGACTCCACCAAGCAGATCCCTGAGAAAATGACTACATCTAATTGTTGTAGACTTTTTGATGAAAATCCCGTTTTTTCCCTTCCCTTGTCTTCCCTGTGCCATCCCAGAGCTGTGCTGCACCTGCTGTAAAAAAAACCAGGGAGATGCTGCTGTTTCTGTGCGTGGTTTGCTGGGAGAGAAGGGAGGTGTAGCTGTGCATCTGTGACCCCACGGATCACTTCTGGGCTGAACTGGTGTCCCTCCAGGAGGGGGTGGTTGCAGGAACTCGTGCTGGGTTTGGTGGAAGCAGCGCTGGGTCAGAAGTTTTTGTCTGAGAGCTGCTGCGAGGGGCAGTCAGTGCTGTGGGATTGGGGCTGCTCGCTCCTGGCAGCTCCCTCCTCTCTTTCCCAGCTCTGGCTGTGGCTGCTGGATTGTCCACGAGGAAAAGGCCACTCCCGTGGAATTAGGGATGGATAAAAGAGCGGTGGCTGCTCAGCTGGGAGGCTGTTCAGAGAGCAGGTGTTTCCTCCCCGGGGTTCAAGTTACCAAATCCATCAGGACATTTCGACTTCCTGCATTTTAAATTCCCTGGTCGCCAAGAACAAAGTGATTTTCTCAGCTTTGGAGGCTGACATCTGCTTACAAGGATTACGTGTGTTCCTGGAGCAGCGGGCACAGGTTCTCTTTGTGGGAAGGGATATATTGGAGAGAGTATTAAAGCCCAGCACAAGTTCCTGCTCTGGGATGGAAATTGCTGTGCAGGTTTGGAGCCAGGCATGTTGGAGCTCGCTTATTTATTTGGCAGATGTCTGATGGTGTTACATCATCCCCAGCCCTCGGAGCTGCGAGGGCTTTGGAGGGCTCAGTGGGTTGTGCTGGGTTGGCCATGGGGTTCTCTGCTCTTCCCACTTTTCTGGTGTGGGAAAACGACCATTTTCCGTAAGGAGCTGTCAGCAAGCTCTGCTTCCCACAAATCCGTGTGCTGAGGTGATGGGAAGTGCTGGCCAGGGAGAAGAGCCACAGGAAATCTCTGCTGGATGATGCTCAGGAGTTGTCAATCCACTGATGTTTCCAATCTCTGAGCAGCGTGTGGGGATGATATTTGCTGGGGATAAGTGACCTTTTACTGCTTTCGCTGTGCAGGCATTCTGGAGATTTGTTTTTTAAATACCTTCTGTTTTGCTGCCTGAAACCTCTGCCGGTGCTTCCAGGTTATTGTTCTGTGAGGTCCACGCTAAGCCCCAGCCTAATTTTGCTGGGAGCATTCAGCTGGGAGCCAAGCATTCTGTAAAACTCCAGATCAATAGCTGTGCTACAATTAGCTGAACCCAAGTCCTGTGGAAAGAGTTGCTTTAGCACAAGTAAAAGCTGCCTGCAGCTGATTCACCGCAGACCAAAGGGAAACCTCCTTAATTGGCTTTTGTAGCTCTGGCAAGATACAAACAGCGAGAAGAAATTTGCATTGGAATTATTTCCTGCCCCCTGCATTAACAGGTCGAGGTGGTGTTAGTGATAAAAGTCTGGCAGCCCTAGTTTGGCTGAGGTGTGTTTTGGGGGCTCAGGCAGCTGAACAGCAGCTCTGTGCATCTGGATGCCTCAAGGTGGCCTTTTCATCTTCCTTTCTCATTCCAGGAGCTACGTGGGACGACCAATGTTTCCCTTTGGTCCTGTTGCCTGCCGTGACACCCTCATGTGAGTAAGGACTGGCGTGGGTTTGGTGGAGGTGTGTGTTTGCAGCTCATGCTCTGCTCGGCTCCCCTTCCTCTCTCCATCCTGGGGCAGAGCCCCCCCAGCCTGCAGAGCAGAACGAGGGGTCTCTTGGGAATAAAAATGTTCAGGCTTCCTGGAGATGCACAGTGAAATGTTTCCATGAGAGACCTTGTCAGCAGCTGTGTGTTTTATCCAAGCAAGCGTGTCCGGGAATGTTTATAGAAACATGGCACCGCTGAATCAGGACAGTTGGTCACTAATCTCTGCAAAGATACAGAACTGATTAAATAAAAAGATGCCCGGAGGCAGCCTCTAAGTTGCAATATAAGGGTGACCCAGGCTTTTAAAGGCTCCTCTCTGGCCCCTGTTCCTCCCCACACTTCCTCTGTGTGGTCACTCCAGATTGCTGCCAGCTGGCCCGTTTGTCCTGCGTGGGGTTGGGCTGCTTCTGACCTTTCAAGGAGACAGACTCAATCTGTGGCTTATGCAAATCTTTGAATTTGCAGCCAGCCTAGCAGTGAGAGGGAGGAAAACAGGGAGTTGAAAGTGCAGAGGGAAGAGATTCTGTTCTTTAGTGCCTCACTATTGACCACAGACCCCACTGTGCCCGTAAATGAGTCTGAGTCTTCTTGCCTGTTGTGTTCGAGGTTTTCTTGCCTCTGTGTTGCCTTCTACCCTTGTTTCAGACATCAGGTTATGGGATGTTTCCAGCTAGACAAATGAGAGCTGTTTTTTCGTTCCAGGGTAAGTTTTTTTTTTTTTTCCAGCCGAGTGGTTTTGTAGCGTGGTGCCTTCAGAGAGACAAAAACAGAACAGAAAAACATGATTTTTAAAAAAATGTCAGCATCCTAAAGGAAGAAGAATGAAACCAGAGGACTGCTATATCATCAAAGTGAGCGTGCCAGTACGTGGAGATGTGGCAGGGCAGTGAGTTAACAGATAATGATAGTGAAATTGGGTGATATTTCCAGTCTCCCCAGGGGGAAAGCACATGTGGTTTACAATGGATAATGAAATGCTATGGTTTTTATGTCTAATACGTTAATTCTGCCAGGGTAGTAATCCCGAGGTTGCAATCCACATTTAACTTGGAAAGATATGCACAGGCTTTTATTGAGGACATAAACCACAGTGCATTTAAGGCAAAATAACAGAAAGATGGGAGAGGTTTCCATTCTCTCTTCCCTTCTCTCCCACTCTTTTGTCTCAAACACTGACTCATGCCAGAGAGGCTGCTGCCCTGAAGCCTGGTGCTTCTTCCATGGCAAACATAGAGGTTAATATTTGGGGTTTTTTTAATTTTGGGAGTGAGATACCGTTTGTGATGTTTCTGTGCTTGTGTGGGTTTTGTAAGAGCAAGTCTTGAGCACTTCTAGCTTGAAACACCTGCAAGGGCCGGTGGTTGTGGCTCAGACCAAGGTGCTGATCCAGAGTATAACCTGTGTGTTGTGCACCTGGTTAGCCCTAATCCAGCCCGAACTCCCTCCTGTTCTTCCCTGCCCAGTGGTGGAGAATTGGCCCTGAGCCTGAGCTGTGTTGTTGGTCAGGGCCATGTGCTCCCTTTCCCCTCCTTGCAGCAGCACCAGGGCTTTGCTCAGTGCACCGCGAGCAAGTTCAGGGAGCCAAAACAGCCAGAAAATAAAACTGTGGTGTTTTGGCCAGCTGTGTTTTGGGAGCCAGGTTGCTGGAAGAGGTAGGCAGGATGTGGCAGCCCTGGTGTGGTCATTTCTGGAGAGGTCTGAGGAGGAAGGAGCTGTCTGGGAGCCTGTTTGTCTCTCTCCTAGTCCCAGCGGTGTCATCAAAACACTTCCCTCCAAAGCCCGGTGACAGATGGACACCCTTGGTTGCCCCTTCCTTGCCAGCTCTGGGGTTGTGCTGCTTTGCTGTGGCTTTCAGAGCTTCTCCACTCGTGTTCTGCAAGGTGATGTCCCAGGGGAGAGCTGCTGTAAGGACCAGGGGGGCGAGTGAGGAAGAGGAGGCCCTTCCCTGGAGAGGCTCTGGATCACCCATGCTGTGGGATCCCCTGATGGGGAGCGTGCAGGAGACCTGAGGCTTTCTGTGCTTTTATTCTGTTTTTTTCAGGGGTCTCTCCAGGGCTTTGATGCGTGGCTGATGGAGGAGGCCCTGAGTTTGGTGTGTTACTGAGGAGGGAGAGGAGATGGGGATGCCCACACTCTCTGTGCTGGCCTGGCCCCAGCTCGAGGGAGCTCAGCTGGGTTCTGCAGAGCCCTGAAATGCGGAACGTGGTTATTTAGGTTTGAGGAGTTCCCTTATCTGCCCCGAGTGTGGCTGCAGTGGGGGGAAATGGGCCAGGTTATAAAAGTCACTTCTTCAAGTGACCAAGCCCAGCATTCTTGACATGCTTGAGCACACGATTCCTCCCTTCTGCTTTTGGGAAATGAATGCAGCTGATGAAACCGAGCTGTTCTGCTGCTCTGCAGCGTATTTTTGTTCTCCCTGCCTATTTATTGCCACTTCAATACCTCTCCACCACTGTCCATCCCATGCTCTGTGTATTAATCGTGCCTGTGTGTGTGGGGAATAGAATAAAAGGAAAATAGCTTTGGTGACACAGACTTATGCAGAGCAGGATCTGCCCTGATATCTCTCGGAGCTTCTTAGAGTTGGAACAGTGACAGCAGGCAGCATTGGAGTCCACCTCCCAAATGTTGTGTTTAATCCCAAATCGGGCTTTAGTGTTCAACTAACAGACAAATACTGAAAAAGCCTCATAAGAAGTAGGAGGAACAGGCAGGACTTTACTTTTCCTCATTTGTACTTTTTTTTTTTTTTAATCAGCAGTTCTGGAACTATTATGATTTTTGGAATGTGAGGCTTTTGCCAGTAAAAGGGACCAGGTCTCTGCCCTTGAGCTTGCTTAAGAACTTAATCTGTGTTTGAACTGTCAGTCTTAGGGATCACTCAGAGAAATGATGGATCTCTGAGCCTTCAGCCTCACGCTTGTGCAAGTGAAAAGGCAAGGTCATGTAGCAGTGGCATTAGAAGCTGGAGGCTCAGGTCAGACCCTAATGCAGCCCTTGCAGAGGTGAGTGTGTGACCCTGAGCTGTTGGCTGTCAGGGTTGCTGCTGCTGTGCAGACATTCAGGAACAGGGCTGGGGTTGGAGTACCACAAACCAGGTATTCTTTGCCTGCTGTGTCTGTAATGAGCAGTGGCCTTCCTCCAAAAACTAGTTTGGAACAAGGTTTAGAGGCTTTTCTTTTCAATGTGCTGGTACCAGAAGATAGCCAAAGACTTCTTCCTGCAGTTCAAGGAAGATGCTTCCAGTTGCTTTGTGCTTTTCTTTTGCACTTGTTCTGCCTCTCCTGTCCTTGTCCTGCTGGCCATGGACAAGAGTCATTGTTTAAAGGTGTTCCCTGGTTGTGCTTCTCAGTTCCTGCCGTTCTGTGAACTGTGAGGAGGCTTCAAGGCAGTGGCTCATCTCCCCTTGATGCAGAGTTATGTCCTCTCTGCCAGGCATGGGTGGTCCTGGGCATTTGGGAATTGTTTGGGCAGTGCCCCTGAGCTTGGGATCATTGTATCACTCAGGTGGGAAGGGACGTGTGGGGTCCTCCCAAGGCAGGATCAGCTCTGGGACCAAAGCAGGCTCCTCAGGGCTCTTCTGCAGGCAGGGCTTGAAAACCTGCAAGGATGCAGCAGGCACAACCTCCCCTGAGAGCATGATCCCACTTCCTTTTTTGCCATCAGCATCTTCACGGTGGAGATCTCTGTGTATCTCGCCTGCTCTGCCAGTGGTTCCCTGTGTCCCAGAGAAACCAGGTGCACCTGGACTTGGCAGGGCACCACCACTGTGGGTGCCTGGCAGAGGCCACAGATGGGTGCAAATGGTGCTTTGAAATGAAAGGTTTGTTCCTCGTGAGGAGCACAGCACTGGCAAACAGATCTATGGAAATAAGAGTTGTATGGGATGTTGTGGCATGGCTGTGAATTAGAGGAGGATAAATAGGGAAAGCTGAAAGTCAGCATTTACTTTCACATAAAGTTGTGTTGGTCTTTCAGTTAAATAACCTGTTGTGAGTTTTGAAAGGGACAAGGACCCCTCAAGGCAGCTTAGAACAAGTTGATAGGCAAGGAGAAGCAGGGAAGGCACTGGCACCTGGAGCAGAGCCGTGTGCTCAGTCCGGGTGTGCCAGCGCTGTGTGCCAGCTGGCATGTTTATAGCCCTGAGTCACGCTGTGACCGTCAGTGCTGGTGGCCCTCTGGGCAGCACCTGAGGTCCAGATCTCTGCTCACCCCAGAGGGCTTCAGGTCGGGCTGTGAGTGGGGTCAGGGCCCCCTGAGAGAGGTGTTAACAGTGCAGTTCCTGTGCCGTGCTGGGGTCCAGAGAGGTTGAAACCAGGTCAGGGCTTCTTTTCATTGAGGTGACATTGAGGGGAGATTTGGTTTGTTGGGTTTTTTTTTTTGGTTTTTTTTTTTTTTTTTTTCCCCTAAACCATCTGGCTGTAATAGAAGAAATAAATTGGAGCTTGTTTTCTAAAAACGAGAACATGTGCAGTCAACCAGCATCTTTTATTTTTATGCAGCACATCTAAAATAGACGCGAGTCTGCCTCTTTGGGAGGCTGCATCCGGCACCAAGTCCCGGCAGCCCTGGTGCTCCTGCCCTGTTCCTTTGCGCTGCCTCCCCTCGCTTCCCTGCTCCCACCGCTTTGGCAGCGAGCCGTGCAGGGAGTGACTCGGGTTTGGATGTGCCAGTCAGCCCCCCACGGCGGGGGGAAGGTGGCAGTGACACGAGCAGCGTGGGGGCGGGTGGCTGCGGGGCCGCTCTGGTCCCCTCTCCCTTAGGAAGCTCCGTGTGGGAGGAGGAGGAGGGAGCAAGGCTGCTCATGGCAGCCCTCGTGCTCGGCTGGGAGGTGGAATTGGATGGACGGGGAAGGTGTGTCTGGAGAGAGGAGTTGCTGGCAGGGTGCTTTCTGCCGTGTCCCTGGGTTGGCAGGTGCTGCTGGTCTGTGCTTGAGGCAGCGTGCTCAGTTTGCAAAGGAGCAGGAGCTCAGAGTCCTTTCCTTTGGGTCTGCTGGGAGTGGAGAGCATTTCCTCTCTCTGTTCCTGCCTCTAGCACATGAGAAATCGTGGAACCACAGAATCGTTTAGGTTGGAAAATACCTCCCAAGGTCATCGAGTCCGAGCTGTGCCCAATCCTCACCTTGTGCCAGCCCAGAGCACTCAGTGCCACGTCCAGGCCTTTCTTGGGCACCTCCAGGGATGGGCACTCCAAACCTCCCTGGGCAGCCCCTGCCAGTGCTTCCAACCTGAACCTCCCCTGACGCAACTTGAGGCTGTTTTGTCCTGTTCCTGTTCCCTGGGAGCAGAGCCTGATCCCAGCTCTCCTGTCAGGGAGCTGTGCAGAGCCAGAAGGTTCCCCCTCAGCCTCCAGTTCCTCTTCCTCTTTGATGTCCTTTCCCTGTGTTTGGGCAGCTCTGCAGTTGTCCAAGGCAGGGGAACAATCTCCCCAAACTGTCTTTTTTTTTTTTTTTCCATCAGGGCCATGCAGGAGAAGGGGATAATACTTGCCTTGCAGGGGCATTGTGAAAGTTAATTTGCTAATTATTTACAAAGCACATCAGAGTGCTGCTTCAGTTATACACAGGGTTATGATAACATCTAATTAGTAATTCCTTATGACGCTTCGTTTTCCTTCTGCCATAAATATTGGCCTAATGTAGGGACAGCCCTGCCTGTGCTCGTGTCATCCCAGTGCCTCAGAGGGAATGAAAAAAAGCTGGATTTGGTTTGTAAATGGTGCCTCTTTATCCCCTTCCTCCCGTGCCACCTTACGCACCAAACCACCGACCCCTTTGGTGAGCTGGTGTCCATCGATGGGTCACTGCCTGGGGAGGACTCACCCCTTCCATGGAAATCTCATCCCTCTGGCAAAAATCCTTGCTTTTCCCTGCTGTCCCATCCTTCCCAGCCTTGCAGCTCTGTGCCCTTTCTTGCTGGGCAGGGGCAGGTGAGGGATGACAGGCAGGAAAGAAAGAGCTGCTGTGGGAAGATCTCTGCCCTTCCTCTCCGTGGGATCTGGACCAAGAGCTGGGATAACAGTATACTGGATTTTCTCTCTAAGCTTTTCTCTTTCTTTCTCTCTGCCTTTGCCTGTGTTTGCGTCCCATATTGTGCTGTTCTGCCTCGTGGTGTGTGTGTGCAGCATCTTGTCTTCACTTTGGCCAGCGTGGATATGAGATTTCGTCCTGTAACATGTTGTTTTCCTCTTCTCCAAATAAGCAACACGCAGAGACCTTTGCTGTCCATCACACATTGCTGGTTTTACTCAGCTGTGAGTGATTTTGGGTGTTTGCTGAGGGTGTCAATATCCTGTGTGTTTAATGCTTCAGTGCAGTGAGTCCAGAAGCTTGTGATACCTATTTTTAGCGTTGAAAAGTTTTGACAGCTAAAGTAAACCTACATTATACAGCATCGTCACCAGCGTGCAGCTTGTCACTCTCGTTCAGAGCTGATTTTTCCAATGAAATTAAAACTTATTGGCAGGGATGTGGTGGAAGTGTGTCAGAATGCAGCATGAAAATGACAGCAGCTACTGCCTGGTTTTAAAAAAAAGAGGGGAGGTGTTTGCATTAGAGGTCTTGAGTAAAATGTTCCTCCTCGAGCCTTTCCATGGAAAAAGGAAGCAGTCTCTGTTTTGTTAAACTCTGGCTTGTGGGCTGAATGGGGTGGTGGGTGCTGCCCTGAGGCACATCCACACCCCTGTTCCTGCTCAGGGGGAGCTGGGATGGAGCCCCCAGCTCAGCCAGATGGTGCTGGGCACCCCATAAAGCACCCCTGGTGCTGGGCAGTGCAGTGCCCGTGGTGGCTTTGGGCCTGTGAGTGTGTCCGGAAGAGCTCCCCCACCGCAGGTGTTGTGCTGATGACTGGAAGCAGGGTTTTCTCTAGGGGCCAGTCCTGCATCCACAGAGGTGTGTGTTGTACCTGCACTCACCTGGACAGGCCCAGGACACAGCAGCAGCCCTGCCTTTGCCCGTGAGGTGACATGAACTGGGTGATGAAACAGCCTCAGAGCTCCAGGAGCGTTTGGACACCGCTCCCAGGGATGCCCAGGGTGGGATTGTTGGGGTGTCTGTGCAGGGCAGGGTTGGGCTGCATGGTCCTTGTGGGTCCCTTCCAGCTCAGGAAGCATTTGGGGTGTCTGCAAGCAGCGCCATGAAATGCAAACCTTAAATTTAAACTTGTGCTTGGGCCAGAGGTGGTTCCTACCTCTTGTCGCTTGTCTTGGTTTCGCAGGCAAAGGTGCTGGCTCGCTGCCAGCATCCACTCCCTGGAGCTCATTAGGAACCTTTTTCAGCTCCCCTTGTAGTGAAACAAGAGGGATCAGCTTTCCTGGGAGCTGATATATCTGCTGACCTCTCCAAAGCGAAAAAAACCCCTCCTGTAATTCATTACCTGACTTCTGTAGAGGCTGAAAAGGAACTATTTGTGACTGAACAATGCTTGCCTTTCACAACTGCTTTCCTAATCCCAAATAGAAATGTGAGGCTGAGAAAATCTTTCTGATAGCAGGGAGTATGGATGCATTCAACCCCATCTCATTTTTCATGGCATTAATGTTCTGTAATTGCCAGGGGTTGGCTTGCAGGTTTTTATTGGACAAAGTGAAGGCAGGCAGTGTTAAACATCAATTTGAGGAGGTAGAAGTGATTCTGATGGTGGTGTGATGGTTTTCCATCAGTGCTCTCTTGTGAGGTGCTACATCACAGAGATTGTGTGAAAGCTGGGGTTTTAAAAAAAAAATAATGCAATTTAAGTGAACTTTCTTCTGCAGTTTATGATTGAATACAAGACGGCTCGTGTCAAACTGTCCCCACCTACACAGAGACAAGCCTTTGCTCCTGCCAGGCGTGTGAGGCTACACAGGCACAAGGAGTGGGATTCTGGGGTAAAAGCCAGTGCATGGCTTGGCCAGGTCATCCACAGGCAACTCTGAAGGCCAGGTTAGGTTTGTAGGGCTGCAGTTTTCCCAGGATTCTGTGGAAGAGGGCACTGATGCCCCAGTGACGCGTGCCCCGTGCCCGCGAGCGCCGCCAGCTTCGTCTGTGCCTGTGGGATATCTGGAGAAGCACCTGAAGTGGCCGTGGACATCAGCTCCCAGGTGTTCCCCTGGGGATGTTCCTGACAGATGATTAGTGGCTGGTGGGCCCCAGGTCGTGTCCTGAAACACGCTTGATCAGAGTGGGTGATAATCACCTCAGGAACTCCACCGTGACTTGCAGAAAGACCCGAGTGGCTCCGGTTGTCTGCATGGTGGAGACAGAACGCTCCTCCAAGGGCACCTGTGTGTGCAGGTGAAAAATAAGACAGATGCAATCATGAATTTTTGAAGCACCTTGGCTTTGTAAAGTAAGCCTTAGTTAAGGAGATACGGTCTGCAGAGCCCTGTGTGAGATGCTCCTCATATCTCACCTTCCTGCTGTGCTCAGGGTGAGTCACTGGGCTGAAGCGACTCCCTTTTTTCTGCCCCAAGTGCTAATCCATTGTTAAAATGATATTAACTCATGTGTGCTAATTAGCAGGTGTGCCAGGGTGTGAGAGGCCCAGGATGTTAATTAGGGTTGATAAACACACCTTTATGCAGGATACAGACCTGGGTCGTGTCTGATGGGGCTCCCTCTCCCTTCCTTTCACTGCAGGCAGGTGCAGTGTTGTGGGACCTTTCTCCTCTGCGCTCTGTGGTGGGATCTCCACGTCTCAGCTGGATATTTGGGAGAGCCTGTGGACTCCTTGGAAGGTTCATAGAAACACAGAATGTCTTAAATTGGAAGGGACCCACAAGGAGCATTGAGTCCAACTCCTGGCCCTGCACAGACCCCCCAGCAATCCCCCCCTGTGCATCCTTGGGTGTGTTGTCCAAACATTCCTGGAGCTCTGTGGGGCTGTGCCCATTCCTTGGGGAGTCTGGGCAGTGCCCAGCACCCTCTGGGGGAAGAACCTTTCCCTAAACTCCAACCTAAACCCCTCCAGGCACAGCTCCAGCTGTTCTGTCACAGAGAGCAGAGATCAGATCTGCCCCTCAGGAGGAGCTGCAGCCCCCATTGAGGTCTGACCTAAGTCTCATCTTCTCCAGACTGGTGGGATTCATCCTGCCAGAAGGATGGAAGGAAAAGATGCTTTTCCCAGTGGTCTCCTTACTCAGCTGAGAACGGGAGGGTCATTTTGTTCCCAGCTGCAGGGCTGAGCTCGTGGCTACTTGTCCAAGCTCCTGGAGATGACATTCCCTGCAGCCACCCAGCTCCGGAGCTGGCCTGGCTGTCTCGGTGCCGTTTTGGGCAGAACATGCCGGGCTGTCTCAGAACAGGTTTTGGTAGTTCCTCGCTGGCACAGGAGCGCGCTGCTGTTTACACAAGCTGGCTCGTGCCCTCGGAGGAAGCCCACATCAAAAGGGTGTATCCCAGTGTGTCAGCGGGGCCTGGAAATGCCTGTTCTCCCCAGCGGGAGCGGACACGCCAGGCCCGGCCAGGCTCCCGAGGGATGGCTGCTCCACGCCTTCCCTGCACGGCCAGGCCTCCTGCTCCCACCATCCTGGGCCCCGCTGGGTCGCTCAGCCTGCCACGCTTCCCTGGAGGAAGCACCTCCTTTCTCAGCAGGAGGGTGGGTTGGATCCCACGTGACTTGGGAGAAGGCTTCCCTTGCCTCTCCCTCCATGGATCCGTCTCCAGCGTTAGGCTTGCTGTTTATGCCTTGTTGGTTTTTGTTCCTGTGCTGTGGGTCACGAGCGAAGGGGAAGTCACTGCTCTTGTTTTACACATCTGCACTGAACCTTCTGGCTGTCCACAACTCCCAGAAAGGAGGGGGCAGCTGCGGGGATTGGGCTCTGCTCCCAGGGAACAGGGACTGGAGGAGAGGGAACGGCCTCAGGCTGGACCAGGGGAGGCTCAGCTTGGACATCAGGAGGAATTTCTCCATGGAAAGGGTTGTTAAGCATTGGCAAGGGCTGCCCAGGGAGATTTGGAGTGCCCATCCCTGCAGGTGTCATGGGAAGGACTGGAGGTGGCACTCAGAGCTCTGGGCTGGGGACAGGGCGGGCATCGGGCACAGCTTGGACTCGATGGCCTTTGAAGGACTTTCCCAACGAAATGATTCTGTGATTTAAAACCCACCAGCGGTCACACCAATGTCTGAAGCTTTCTGCAAGCTGCTCTTACAGCAGCTCATGCTTTCCTGGTAGTTCTGGCCATGCCAAGGGTTTACTCTGGGCAGCAGGAAGGGATGCCCCATACTGCTGTGGCAGGGTGCAGAGGGAGGCAGAAGGGCGGTGCTGCCTTTTGCCCTCTGAATCTGCAAATCTCTCCAGATAATCACTGGCTCTGTCACAGTAAGCTGCTGTCCCTCCTCTGGAGTGTGGCAACGTGGTTGCTGTGCCTGTGCACACCTGTGTGTGGGTACAGGCTGCTCCGATGGGAACGATCCCGGCTGGGCGCTGTGGGAGCCCTGACCTGTTCCGGAGGGCTGGAGGTGCCCTGGTGAACCCGAAGGCAGGCAGCAGCAGCAGCCCCCATCGCCCTGTGAGTCACTCGTGGCTCGCCAAACCTGCTCGTCTGCTCGGGGTTTGCAGGTTCCCAGCGCTGAAAGCTTCTCTCCCGATTGTTTGTCCCGCAGCTGGGAGCTGTCGGTTTGCTCATTCCGGGTTTAAATTCGCCATAACGTTGAGGATTGATTGTTTCAGTGCTCCCCAGTCCAAACAGTGTCTGATCCCGTCCTTCCTTCAGTTCTTTGCTGCTGTCAAGGTGGAGCGCTCTGGTGCTTCTGGGGTGTGCCCGTGGTCACCGGGGACCTTGTGCTGAGCGTGGGTGGATCTGTCGGAAACATCCGAGGCTGTGAGTGCTGAGATGTGAAGTTAAACCCAATGTGCTTTTTGAAGTGGGCTCAAACTCACTGCTCACTCCTGTTCCTGGTCATGGGGGCTGTAAGGATGACTGTGCCATGTCAAATTGCTTCTCTGATATCTCCTCCATGTCCCAAAATAGAATTGTCTCCTCCCTTACTCTGCACTCGCAGCACCCGGGCGCGTGGAGCCCCAGAGCCTCACTCCAGCTGTTAAACCCTGGCAGTCCCACAGCAGCAGCTCCAGCCCTGGGTCAGAACTGGGCTCCTGCACGTACCTTTTGCCATTTTATTTTGTTCTTTTCCTCGTGGTTCTGTGCTTTTCCCAACTTGCAGTCACTGCTGGGTTGCAGAGGGCAGGACTGCAAGGGTTATTGCTCAAGACTCGGTATTTGTGAAGTATCACGCAGAGTTCTAAATGTTAAATGTGTTAATTAATTTCATTTCTGCCTGTAAAGAATACTTACTGTATTGTCTGCTTCCTTTTTAGAGTGGTTTCATACCTGTTTTTCTTGTCCCATATAAGTGGTGCAGAGGCCAGGTGGGGGAAGTTGGGGGATAAACACAGATGGTTTGGTTTTTGTGTTGGCATTTCTTATTTATAGCAACCATTAGCCAGCCCTGGTCTGGAGGATGCTGCTGCTCAAATCTTAATCCAGAGACACTTATGTGGAAGTGGGGAATTAAGTAAAACCAGATCCATGCGTAATTTCTAATTCCCTGGAGTCCCCGAGCCTGGAAACCCTTCAGCACCTGCGGGCAGCTCGGTGGGAGCTGCTGGTGCCTTTTCAACGCATCCTCTCCAGGAGCACTATCCTGATACGTACCCAGGGAAACCCTCGGGGCCGTGGGGGAGTCGAGGGCGGAGGCAAAAGGCGCAGAGTAGGTCAGAATGTTTTATTTTCTGGCTGGCTGGTGAGCTGCTGCCCGCAAGCACAGCGGAATCCCGAGGACTGTGGAGCTGGTGCACTCGGAATGCAGGAGCGAGTCGCCGCCGTGGGCTGAGCGGGGATTGAGTTCTTGGCTCCTCTCGGAGCGCTGGTGAGTTAAAGTCACCCCGGAGCGATGTCCTTAGGAATTCAGATTTCAGGAGCCAGCGGGGTTGAGTGGCAGCTCGTCTGAAGCCTGCGACGGCAGGAATTAATCAGGAGAGGGAGGGAGGAAGAGACGGAGGGAGGGATAGCAAAACCCCAAACCTTCAAACACACCCAGTTGACCCATCTCATCTCAGCGTGAAACTTCGCAAGTTACACCCACTCCGGAGCAGAAGGGGAATGAAACGCTGGCGCTTCCTCCTTTCTGTTGCCGGCAGCTGGGGCTTGGGAAGCGCAAGAGCCGAAGATGTTTGTGCTGCTGATGATGAGCGGTAAGAGCTTCGCGGGCGGCAGGAGCTCTGCCTGCCTGCTGCGAGCCGGCCGGGGGGAGCAGGGGCTCGGGGCTGTAGCACCGTCGGGCTGCCTGAGGCCGTGTGTTTCCTCTCCCAGTTCGCGTCTTTCCCCGCTGTGGATAGAGGTGTTGCGTTCTCTGAGTTAGGTTTAGCTGGCTTGTCAAGTGCTGTTTGCTTTTCCAGGGTTTGCACTGCTCGCCCAGACACAGAGGGCTCGAACTGATTGAATGGGAGCTGGGGACTTCGTAGCTGAATTCTCTAGGAGAGAAAATGTAGTATCGTGTTACTGACTAGAGATGTTCCCTTCTCCAGCTGTCTGGCTTTATTTTCCTTAATTACAGGTTGCCGTGCTCTTTAATTGTTGAAAATGAGCCCCGTGAAAGGTTTCAAGTTGACTCCAGCTCTGTTGGGTGTCTCTGTGAGGTAGGGAGAGCCGGGAGGCTCGGAAGGGCAGTGCTGCTCTGTTGGGGGGGGAAGGCTGGCTTGGGGGGTCTCACAATTCCCAAAGATTTGGGAACACTGTGGAGCCGGGACTGGGGGAACGTCATCTATATCGAGCTGCTCATTTTTCTCCTGGTTCCTTCAGCGATCGCTTATCGAGTGATTTAATATCCCGGGTGCTATCTCTGAATCTAAATTGCCTAATTCTTGGGTTGCTGACAGGAAATGTGAGCACAGAGCCCTGGCTCTGCAATTACTGTGACTAAGCATCAGGGCTGAGCACCACGCAGCAGCAGCAGCAGCGTTGTCTGCTGCCCTGCGCTCTGGGGAACGGGCTCCCCATCGTGTCCCGGCTCCCCGCCCTGACCTGCCGTCCCCAGGGCTGCCCTGGGAATGTCGGGGATGGCTCCTGCTTCCCGAGGGCCACGGGCTTGCCTTACCACGGGCAGGGTTCAGCCCTGACTCAGAGCTGTGCAACCCTTCAGCCATGAGTAATCCTGCGGGGCAGAGGCGCAGGATAATGCATACCTTTTTTCTGGGAATTAAGTCACTCTGGAGCTGTTGGAAATGTGCTTTCGTAGTTCTGTTTCATGTAGCAGAGCCTCGTTGCTGAGCTGGCTGTTAGTTCTTGGATGGCGTTTTAATAATTGCAGGAGGGATTTACATTTCCACACGTGATCAGTGCTGTGGAACGAAGCGAGCAGGTTTGGTGGGTGTCACTGGCTTGCCTGTTCTCCCCCATCCTTTCAGAGTTAAAAGGGATCTGTGCACTATGGAAAAGGTGTGGAAAATTGCTGTGCTAAGCAGGCCACACGGAGCTGAGGGATTAGGTGCCCAAATGTGGCAGGCCTGGTGATGCTTCCTGGGGAACTTGCTCTTTAAACTGTGCCTGTCTGGTTTCTAGCTTGTTTTGAGGCAGAAACACTTTATTTTCCCAAAATGCATGACAGAAAAAAATCTGCCAAACCGCGAATTTGCATCATTTGCTTGAGCTTTGTGCTTTTGCTCTGGGAAATCAGTGGTAGGACTCCTGCTGGAGTTGGTTTTGGGGAGAAGCACCGATATTGCAGTGGCAGTGAGTCTTTTAGGCATCCGTGTTTGGAGCAGGCTCGTTTGTCTCTAATGAAGTTACACACTGTGGCTTGAGTTGTAGGTAATGGTTGTTTGGAAGCGAACCCCCAGGGAAACAGGGCTAGTTCCCTGCAGGATCAGTGACCTGGACCGATCCAGGGAATGCCTGGGAATCCTCCTGCCAGGAGCTGGGGCCGGGAGGATGAGGAGGCAGAAATGGGAGCTCTCTACTTAGGACAACAGGTTGGCTTGGGTCTAAACTGTGACCTCACTGTGTGCGTCAAGCAGCGAGATCTCACTGCTTCCCTTTGGCTCTGATGAGTTCCCCAGCACTGCTCTTCTCTCAGTTGTGAGGGTTATTAGCTCAAAAAAATTAAAGGATCTTTGATGGGGGGCAAAAAGAGGCCTCTAGAATAAAATACCAGCCTCTAAATAATTAGTTATAAAGAAAAATCCAATGCAAAAGTAGCGGTGGCATCAAATCTTTGCAAGAATTAATCAAGACAGAGGACGAGTCTCTACTGATGTCTTCCTGGGTATTATTTTGTTAAACTGGCGACTGTGCAGAGCGTTCCAGGGAGTTTTATGGCCCAGTAATCCATTGCTGGATGAGGGGAATACATTATTTATAGATTAGAGTGTTTTAACATCCTCGCATGGGGTTGTTTAAGGAGGTCAGAATGCAGAGCAGTGGAAATGGGATTAACCCAGCTGTGCCAGAAGCAGGGGGTGAAAGGGGAAGTTATCACGGAGATGTTTATGTTTTTATTGTGCCTCACAAGGCATTGGTCACGTAAGAGTTAGGGGTTTCTAGAACCAGAATGTAGTTTTTACTGGTTGTGACATCTGAAATTCTAAGTGAACTGGAAGCAGACATGAACATCCTTTTCCCTGGTTCAGCAGACTCGCTCCCGGCGGCGTGTTTGCGTTCCCAGTGGGATGGAGGCAGAGGGCTTGAGGAAGGGGGAGCAGCATTTGTGAGAACTGCCAGCCCTTCCTTCCTTCCAGGAGAAGCTGCTGTGTTGTTCCACGTGTGAAGCTTTTCTGCGTGCCCCTGTCTCCGAGGCACAGCCCCGTGAGCCGGCGCTGTGGCTGCCAGACAGGTACTTGATGCACTGCAGAGTGCTTTTAGTGGAATTGCTTTTGGAGGCTTCCAATTAGGCTTGCCATGAGAGCTGGGATGTGATGTTCTCAGGCAGCTTGAAAAGCCCTTGGAAAGCCAAGCAACGGAATGATCTGGGCAGGGGAAGGGGGTGCCCGTCAGGTGGGATGTGCATCCTCAGACCTGCAGGCTGAGCCCAGGGAAAGCTCTGGTCCTGGGAAGGGGGGGTCTGCTCCTGGTTTGCCTCAGCAATCTCTGGGATCTTGCTGCTTCCAGCACCCACAGCAGTTCCCACTCTGCTCTCTGCCTTTAGTCTTCCCAGCAATGAGCTCTGGACTGGCAGGCTGGAGACTGGCAAACCAGCAGTGGTTCAGCTCTGGCATTTTCTAGTAGTGTCCAGACAGATGTCCCATGGTGGGACTCGATGGCCTTAGAGGTGTTTTCCAACCTTAAAAATTGTATGATTTCGTGGTTCTAGAGTGTGGGGTAATTAGGAGCTCGGACTCCTGGTGGTGTTACCAGAGTTTAACAAGTGGCCAGTCAGTCCCCGGGCTGTGGGAGCTGTGTGCCTGTTGTTAGGAGGAGCACGGAAAATGTGCCGTGGTGCTGTTTCACCAAGGCTGGCACAGGATAAATTGCATCACCCTGCATTGCCAGAGGTGCCCCTGAGTTACAGGGAATGAGCAGCACCTCTGGAAGCTGCTTTGGGTCTGACCACAAATCACCCTGCACACGTACATCCTGCTGGAAGGGCACGAGTGTCTGCAGGCAGGGACATTGCCCAGAAATCAGCCAGCTGGACACAGGAATGTGGGAAGTCACAATGCGTGTGCTCTTCTCTGCTGTAAGGGAAAGCGGGGTGCCAGTGGGCAGCCATGGGGTTGGCAGCAGTTGTGTTTATTTCTGAAGAGGCAGAAACAGTTCTTTTCTACTGAAGGCTATTCTGCATCTCTATTTTCCCTTCCAAACAGTTTGGAAACAGTGGGCTCGGTTTCTCCTATGAGGTGCAAGAGAATGAGTCACTTGTTGAGGTGATGCGATACTGGATGATAAGTGCAGAAGCAGCTCTGGAACAGCAGTGTCTTTCTGAAACAGGTGTTTTTCCTGTGTGTGTAGGGCAGTGTCCCTTTCAGGTAGTGCCGGAGCTGTTGGGCACCGAGGGTGACCTCTCCAAAGATGAGGCTCCCTGAAGCTGGGCAGTGTAGGGCACCAGCAAGGCAGAGCTGCAGCTGCAGGAGCTGGGGAAGTTGCCAGACCTTTCCTGCATTTTGTCCAAAGCCAGAAGGTGGTTTTGGGGTCTCTGAAATAGCAGAAGTCAGACAGAAAAAGAGAAATATGTAGGTTTTGCATTAATACCTTCTTCCCGTGTTTCTGGGAGATGTCAGGATCTCCCTCCACACCTTACACTGCCCAGTGGCTGCTGAAATACCCTCACAGCAGCTTGGCTGCACAGATTGGAAAGTGCTGTAACACTCAGAAACCCCCGATGTCCTGACTTTCCCAGGTGAGCAAACAGCCCTCTGTCCCTCCGACAGGGAAAACAAAGAACCTTCTGCTGCCTGCTTCCCAGCTGGGAATCGCTCTGCTGTTCATTTGCATTACCCTGGGAGGGGAAGGTGTGTTTGGAGTGTGCCCCGGGCCCTCAGACCCTGAAATGGAGACAAGGGCTCCCCATTGCGCAAGGCCACCGCTGGGAGGGGAGCTGGGTGCGGCCACCTCCCAAAAACACAGAATCTTTTAGGTCGGGAAAGGTCTTTGGGGTCAAAAAGTCCAGGCTGTGCCCGATGCCCACCTTGTCCCCAGCCCGGAGCACTGAGTGCCACGTCCGGGTGTTCCCTTGGACGCCTCCAGGCATGGGGATGCCAGCAGTCCCTAGTTTTTGCAGGAACACTGACTGGCACAACGTGGAAGACCCAGTGCAGAGGCTGTGCCCGCTCCTGCCAGCGTTCCCCACCGCTCCTCAGCTGCACACAGGCTGCTCCTTGCCTTTGCCAGTGGTTCCCTGCTCTCCTGCTGAGGGGATCCCGGGAGAGAGGCCCCTTGGCAGGAATTGGAGCCCGGAGTGCTCCAGGTTTCCGGGGCTGTGGGTGATTTTTTCGGTGATGGCTGCAGGTCTGTGCAGGGAATTAAAGTGGTGACTGAAAACCTTTGTCAGGCACCCCGTGCCTTTCGCTGCAGGTGATGTGTAACACATGCCAAAGGTTGTTTTGGTGAAATATGACTGACGTGCTTTTTTTAGCAGTAACGAAGGAGCTTTTTTGTTTTTCGTCCTTTGTAACAATGAAAATCTGGTGGTTTTTTTCTCTGAAGTAGGAGAAAAGTTGTGTTTTTGTTGACTCTCGTGGCCTCCCCCATGGTGAGTTAGAGGGTGCTGCTGTAAGAGGTGTGAGATGGGCAGCAGATGCACCAGAGACCTACACAGCCAGGGTGTAAGACTTGAGGCACAATCCAGAACTCAGTTCGCTTGGAAGTTGCAGGATAAAATTTATTACAATAAAGAGCCAGTGGGAGTCAGTTCCTTGCTGATTTTTTTTTTTTTTTTCAAATTAATCTTAATGCTTTAGTAATATCTGGATGATTGTTCGGTAATCTTTTTCTGGGAATCGCTTTTGTGTGTGTATTTGTTGTGGAGTGATAAATCACTGTAATTTACCAGCCTGGTTTTTAAAAATTTGGAAAGTCATACTGTGTGATGTGTTCCTTCGAGCTGTCATTCCTGGAGGCACCTGAATGAATCCATGACATTTCATCTCCTGTTTACTGCTTCAAACAGGTCTTTTTGCTTGACGTGTTTACCTGAGTGTACCTTCAAGTTTGGAGTTTGTGGAGGTTTTGTAAAAGGGAAATGAAAACGAATAAGAGAGTTTTGAGGAGGAATAAGGTGCAGTCACTTGTTTGAGCCACCTGGACTTGGGAAATTCATAAAAATGTCCAGAGCTCCATGCAGACTGAGCCCCTGGTGCGGGGCTGTGCGTTCCCCCCTGGCTCAGGCAGTGCCTCTCTCCTGAAATGTGCCCTCCAGCCTTGGTGCAGCAGGGGCTGAGGCAAGAGAAGGGCAGAGTTGCACATCCCGTGTGGGTGCTCCAGCAGCTGAGTCTGTGTTTCCAAACAATGGGAAGCAAGGCAGGGAATGGGCAGTGACTGTCTGGGGGCATGAGAAAATGGCAGTGCCCTCCGTTTGTGCTTCTGGGCAAGTGGAAAGAGAGAAACCAAGGGGTTTTTTGGGAGTAGATCCATCTGCAGGGCTTGAGCTGCTGGAGCTGCATCTTTGGGGAAGGGGGCTGGGTTATCTGGAAGTAGAGGCATTGCAGGGAAGGTGTGCTGGCAGCCCCATGGGGCTTCAGAGCTAAGGGAGAAACCCCGTGTTTCCCAGTACCTGACAGCTGTCCTCCTTGGGAACTCTTTCTCCGAGCAGAGTATTGGTAACGGAGCAGAAAGAGGCTGGCACTGAACGGGGTAAAGGTTTGGGCAGGATGGAGGGCAGACAGAGGGTCTGGTCTCTCTGAATCTGCTGCAGGGGCTGGGATCTCATCAGGTATGCATTGGTTAGTTCTGCTGGAGAGCAGGAGACTGGCCCACTTAATGTCTGCCAAAAGCCTGGCTCCACTCTCAGATGGCACTGATCTCTGCTCTGTGACGGGGACAGCACCCAGGGAAGGGCTGGAGCTGTGCCTGGAGGGGTTTAGGTTGGATTTTAGGGAAAGGTTCTTCCCCCAGAGGGTGCTGGGCACTGCCCAGGCTGCCCAGGGAACGGGCACAGCCCCACAGAGCTCCAGGAGAGTTTGGGCACCGCTGCCAGGGATGCCCAGGGTGGGATTGTTGGGGTGTCTGTGCAGGGCCAGGGATTGAACTCTGATCTCTGTGAGTCCCTTCCAACTCAGGATATTCCATGGTTTTAGGACTCTTATTAGGTGCCATGGGAAATGGAAGCTGGGGCAGGGCAGAGATTCCCCTGCCAGCAGTGAATAGATGGAAACGAAATAATTGCCAATCCCAAGTCTGTGGTGGCAGGGAAAACAGCTCCAGCTTTGTGTGAGCCCCTGGACCCGGGATCACATATCCTCATGTGCCTGTGGAGCTCTGGTTTCAGCCCATGCCAGAGCTCTCGAGTACCACTGCAGGATAAATCCAGCAGGGCCCCTGAGCAGCTCCCGAGGTGGTCGGGGTGGATGGTGCCCCTCAAGGAAAACACTTCCAGGCAACGTGGCCCTTGTGTGTAAAGCACAGCTGCAACAACCTGCAAAGCTATGGGAAGTGTTTCAGGGGAGCTTGCTGGTGCTGCAGCAAATGTTTGTTTGGTGCTGAGGACAAATGCCCAGGGCAGAAAAGGCTGAAGTCTTTGAAGGAACCCAGTGAGACCCACAGCTCCTGGACAGCACGTGGTCAGGCAGGCAGAATTGCAAATCGGTCTATTAAGAGAAGAAATAACCCCTGCAGACCAAGATGTGCAGAGCTGTAGGAACAGCACGAGCAGTCTGGGATTCCAGGCTTTTTCTGGGGGTGCTTTTGGCTGGGAGTGAAGTTGGCTCGCTGCTCCTGTGGGGCACCAGAAGGGGGAGAGGCAGGAGGTGCCATGTTATCCCATGGGGCCTTTCCTCAGGCACGGAATCCCAGAATCATTGAGGCTGGAAAAGAACTGAGATCACCAAGGCCAGGCTGTGGCTGATCCCCACCTCATCCCCAGCCCAGAGCACTCAGTGCCACCTCCAGACCATCCTTGGACACCTCCAGGGATGGGGACTCCAGACCTCCCTGGGCAGCCCCTGCCAATGCTTCATCACCCTTTCCATGGAGAAATTCCTGCTGATGTCCAGCCTGAGCCCTCCCTGAAATCTGCACATTTCCAGTGCATTTTTCAAGAGCTGTTGTGTACAAGAGGAACAGGAAGTCTGAGGGGTTGCCTTTGGAGTTAATTTGGGGTCCAGCTGGCCTCATTTCTAGGACACAGACCTGCCATCCCTGTCACATCCTGCCTTGCACTGAGATGGGGTCCTGGTCCGAGCTGCAGGATTTCCTGGGTCGAGGGGCTCGTCCTGCTGGTCCCCAGAACCTGCTCAAGCTGTGCCCTGCTTTTATCCCAGGGTTTGATCCTCCTGTGTTTGAAATGGCTGCCCAGCCCGTGTTCCCTCAGCGGGTTTAGGAGGAGCACAGCTCACCTGGCACACAAGATTGCAGATATTTAGCTCTTCCAGAGCAATCTTGAACCTGCTCATCAGAGTGCATCTCACTTGAAGCCACTCCAGCTGTGCAGAGCTATTTCTGTACAGGAATCCTTTGAAATTTTAATGCACTTTTTGCTTGTTGAACCCCAAAATGAGTCACTTAAGGGAGCAGCAGCAGTTTTTCACAACCTCTGCCTACCTGTTGCTTCGACTGGCTTTCCTGTTACCTGCTTTGGGCCTCGATTATTCATGGGGAAAAATGACACACATCCAAGAGAGGCCAGGTGTTCCTCAGGAATGTGATGGGATTGTTGGGGTGTCCCGTGACAGGGTCAGGAGTTGGACTCGATCCTCGTGGGTCCTGTCCAATTCAGGATATTCTGTGGCTCTGCGGCTCGAGGTTTTGGCAGCCTGTCATACTGCTGGGAAGGACTCAAGCACCAGAACATTTTCAGCAGGTATATAAAATCACCCTTTTAACAAATTCTTCTTAAAAACAAAATCTGTTTTCGAGTACAGGAAGATGAAACCTCGTAGGGGTTTTATTCCTCGCAGAGCTCCTGATTCATTGTCTAAATGGCAGCGAGATGTCTTGCCTGGCTCGGTGTGCAGTGAGGTGTGAGTCACATCCCCACGTTGCTCGGAGTTTTGGGCACAGAAGGGACAGAGCTCACGCCTCCCTGGCAGCTCCTGCTCCTCACAGCCCCGCTCGCACCAGGCAGCACCGCAGCGTGTTGCCGTGAGGTTTGCAGAGAAATCCTCCGGAGGACTCGGGAATTTCATCCATTTGTGTGGAAGCCTCTCCAACTTCTTCCTCAGCTCCCCACTCAGAGGGCTTTCAAAAGCCCAGAGTTCTCAAACTCCTGGAGCTCAGAGCTCTTGGGAGTCTGGAAATGAAAATTTTTTTTTTTTTATTGCTCAAGCTGGAACAAATTTCACATTTAGAGTCCCTGCTAGTGAAATTGACGGAGCAATAAGAGGATTATCTTCGTCCAACCTCTCTTTTTAAACCTAGTAGGGGAATGCCAGGGGCCAGGGATTCATATTCCACTATGCCTGACCTACAATTTATGGCAATATTATCCCAAAGTAATTGAGTGGGTCCCACAAGCCTGTGTAGCAGCCAAATTCTGGAGGTGCATGTGACTCCTTTAATTTGATTTTAGAGGCCTTTTCTGTGGAGCAGGGTGAGTTAGAGGTTTGTGGTTCTCTGATGAAGTTGCACCTATGAGGAGATATTTGTCACCCCCGTGTCCCCTACATGAGCACTTCACCTGGATGACCTTGAAGGTCCCTTCCAGCCCAAACCATTCTGGGATTCTGTGATTTATTCTGGCTTTATTTCAGTGAGAGAGGAAAGGAACTTCTCCATCCGTAAAAGGGGATTTCAGGTACTTGCCTGTGAATCCCTGGAATCAGATTGAAGAGTGGAGCCCTAATCTAGCACCTTCTCTCTCAGACACAGTTTTTGCTTAAGCTTCACCACTGAATAAACCCACTAAAGCTGCCAGGCGGCCGGGGTGCCGAAATTCTTGGCTTGCAATTGAACAGAATCCTCTAGAATTTAAAAACTTGGGGAAAAGAAAACATTAAATCCCCCTGCCCTTCTCAGATAAACGTATCTGAGCTGGGTGTTCTCTGAAAACGTCGAGTAGGTGAAAATGAGCGAGGGCACGGAGCGTAGGGAAACACGGGGGGCCGTGAGTACCGCGGGTTATTCCACCAGAACGGCGGCAGAGAATGGGCTTCCCCCGGGACAGCTTTGTGCAGCTGCGGCTTGGTTCAGCGGGCTCTGAAATGGCACCTGTTGGCACGAGCTGCTTCTCGGGGAGTCGGGGATGCTTTCCCTGGCTGAGTGTGATCATCTCAATAGCTGCACTTGAAAGCCGGTATTTAATTTCCGTTGCGGCGCTGTGATGGCGCTCAGAGGATTGGGTGTTAAAGGGATGTGAGCAGCTCGAGCCCTGAGAGCGGGAGGCTTGCAGACCATGTGCCTGGGCTGGGTTATCGGGGTTTCTTACAGAAATTGAGTGGGGCTTTGGACTAAATGACCATTTCTGCCTCAACTTCTCCCAGCCTGGTGCAGATAACCGTGTTCTGTGGCTCTCTCTGGTATCAGGGAGGTGGATGCTTGTGCCATTTTTAGTAAGAGAACGTTGAAAATATTCTAAATACAACTCCTTGTTAGTCCAGTGTGAGACCGTTTTAATTTTCAATCAGCAAACATTTCAGATGGGCTTCCATAACGGTTATTAGTTTTTACTTATTTCTGGCATTTTCCCTGATGAAAAAAGGAATTTATTACTGTTCTAGTTATAATTTTTTTTATCGACTAGGCGGGTAGCGTTGCTCCTGGTTTCTTTCATGAAAGGCACTGTTATCTTGAAAAAGCCGGGTGGCTCTTGTGTTGATGTTTTTTACGCCTGAATGGACTGGGAAGATATTGGTAAAATTTTGACATTTTAAGGCTGGTGTAGCTACCAATTTATTAATTGTTGTTGTTTAAGCATCAGGTTAGCTGTGCGTGACATCAGTCAAAACTTCATGGTCAGTCTAGTCCAGGATGTCAATATTTGGTCTCCCTTCAGCTAAATTAAAATTTATAGTTAGCTGTCGTGATAGCAAATGGGATTTATTTTGATTTATTCTTCTCTGTGTGCAAATTCCAACCCATTGTGGTGCACATAACCTGTTGTGCATCATCTTTTGCTGAGTACATCCCTAAAAATTGTCCCAGCAGAGGCATGCAGGGTCCTTATGAATGATATCCTTTCTGTAGGAATTTATCAACCCGTTACAACTGGCACAGCAAAGGAATCAACAAAATTAAGAGCATTTGGGTTTTTTTAAATTTTATGTTGGTGTTAAGAACTGTGTTCAGTGCTGTTATTTGTCACTTGCCTTTAAATACAGGCTAAGTTAGGAAACACAAACAGTGGGACATGTTATTTATCTGCTCACAGCATGTGGCATTCTCAGGAATATTCCCCCCAAACTCCTTAATGAATTAATTGGGCAAAATCACCCCTGACAGATAAATAATTCTTTTTTGTTTCACGTGGATGGATCGTGTTTAAGCGGAGAAAGCCTCCAAGCAGTGTTCCTGTAGGATTCCCAGTTTCTAATTCAATTTGGGCTGACAGGTTGGACTGGGAGCTGTCCTCCTGACTCCATTCATCTCCATCTGGGAATTCCCTGGAGAAAGCACGAGCAGGGGGATCCTCACTGGCGGTAGGCGAACTAACACCCCCTGCTTCTCATCCATCCCTGCTCCAAGCTGGAGTCACGGGCTCCTTCTGCCTGGGATTCTGCAGAGTTTTTGCTCTTGGGTAGTTCAGTGGAGCTACCCGTCAGGGTGGTGAAGCAGCGAGCTCAGCCCAGCCCTGCAGGACAGCGCAGAACTCCAGTCACCTGAGTGCTGGGATGGAAACATCCCTGGAGTCTGCTGGGAGCCAGTTCCCACTCCAGCAGTGCTCAGCTCTGCCCAGCTCTCACGTGGTGACACCCCAGTGTCTTCCTTCTGAGTGTACAGCACGTTTCTGGGGAAGAAAAGAAGATGAGTTCTGGAAATCTCGCATAAACAAATTGCACTTGGCAGGCTGGATGCTGCCGTGCTCTTCCCTGCTTGTTAAGAGTTCCAGTAAAACGGGCTCTCTGATACAGAAATATCCCAGGAGAGAGGCTGGGTCAGGAGAAACTGGAGCCAAAGCAGGGCTGCACCTTCTCCCTTTGAAGCACTATCCTGCCTGTGTTTGCATTTTCTGCAGTTTTCCTGATGTATTGGCAAAGAAACTTCAGGGTAAGTGTCCTGAAAACAAAGGAGTGAGTGAACGGAGTCTTTTTCTCTCTTATTCCTGAAACTGGTTACGGGTCTTTCTTTTTTTCCCCCTGAGCCTGTTAGGTCGGGCTTTAAAGAACAAACCCCAGACAATGCAGCAAAGCCAAAAGCCTGGAGCAGGTGTTGCCCACTTGTTCAAACAAGTCCAGGACTTGTTTCCTTTTCAGAACACAGTTGGAAGTCAGGCCTTAAGGAGGAAAACTGAAATGGAACTATTGAACATCAACTCTCAGCGGCAGCCCTGTGCCCCAGAATTGTGTATTTACTTGTGGGGCTGTGAGAGGAGCAAGTTATTAACCCTGCTGAGCCCTGAGAGCAGGGACACATCCTCACACTGAACCTCCCCAGAGTTCTCCCAGCTGTTTTGTTTGTCGGGAGGATGAACTGCAGTCCCTTTCTCTTCCTTGTGGCTGCCCCTGGAAGTGTCCAAGGCCCGGCTGGACAGGGCTTGGAGCCACCTGGAACAGTGGAAGGTGTCCCTGTCCTATTAGGGGGTGGCTTGAAGGATCTTTCCAACCCAAACCATTCCGGGATCTGTGATTCCAATACTCGAGGTCTTGTTGGCTGCCTCAGGGGTTGGGTTTTTCTCAGTGTTTCGTGCCTCAAATTGAGATTTTGCGAGCGGCTCGGTGAGATGCGGTTTTTGGAGTTGGCAGTGCCGGCACAGCCTCCTGCCTGCCCACAACTGAACTATTATTCCTGGGAAGGCTTTTCCCCTCTGGCATCTGCCCCCTGTGCTGCAGTGTCTGGCACAGCCACCCAGGTGGGGTTTTGTGGTGCTGGGAGGGTTCCTGCAGAGCCTGGGTTGCTCTTGGATGCCATTTGGCCAGCATTTGCTGCATCTCCTGCATAAACAAACACTTGTTTTCTTAATTTCCCCTCCATGTCCAGATCCTTTGTCAGATCGTGTTTCCTTGTCAGGAGCCCTCAGCCTGTTCTGCCAGTGGGGCCGGGAAGTTGTTTCCATCAAAAAGTTGGAGGTGCCCATTGTGTAAAATGTTTCACAAGTCACGTTGGGCTTGGGAAAGGAACATGGTGGGGCAGAGTCTGCAAGCCAGAGCAGAGAGGTGCCCTGCCAGGTGATTATACATTCCTTTTCGTGGCTTGTTTGGGTTTTTTAAAGAGGCAGAGAATAAGTTCAGGCATGTTAAAGCCTGTGCGAGGAGCGATGATGGAGTGCTTCCCTCCTTTCCCACAGCTGGGCGTAGGGAGGACGTGCCAAACCTCAGAGCCTGCTTCTTTGTGCTCCTGTCCTGCAGAGGGCTGAGCTGGTCGAGGGGCTCCTCTCTTCCCCTGTGGCACCCATGTCCCTGTGTCCCTCCTCACCCCAGGGCTTGCTGTTTGACCCCTTTCCATCCAGGGAACGAGGTTTGTGCCAAGAGCCCCCTTTTCCCCCTGCCCTGCTGCCCAGTGAGGTCATTCCGGCTCCTCAGATAAAGCAGAGCTCACGGGGGATGGGGGTGGTGGAAATGGGCCTCAAACCACGTTTCCAGCCATCACTGTAGCAGTTTATTTGTCTCATTTCAAAGCCATTCCACGGCTGGTTTGAATTACTCCTCCCTCGTGACCTGCTGTGCTGGTAAATGGTCAGGCTAAACAATATCCCGATATTAATTGGAGCACTGGGATTTCGGGTGATGCTTGGAGGAGCAACACTCTGCTTCTGAACATTAAGTTACTCTGAAAATATTTTTGTTGTCTTTGAAAGGGGATTTACTGCCTGTTTACATAATTATTAATCTAATAATTAAAGTGGAATGGAACCCTGAAAGTTGGTGGATCTTTGTGAAACACTGAGCTGAGGAAGCCCATCAGGTTTTTGTATCTTTTATAAATACAAGCCTCTGGAACAATCAAACGGACAGAAATCCCACAAAAATGTCCCAGTTGATGGATTTTCTGTTTGCTACACTATCTAGGGTTACAGAAATACTGGTAGCTAATTGCAGCCTTACAGATGGCACCAGGAGGGATGGATTTCTTCAGCCTGTGCTGCCTTCTTCTGGCTCCTTGCAGTTCAGAGCAATGAACGCTTTTTGCAGAGGGAAGAGAGTATTTGGCTGCTTTTTGGGCGTTTTGCTGGGACAGCTTCAGGTATTTTAAAAAAATTACACTTAAGTTGTTAACAAGGGTGTTTTCAGAACTTACTGTGTGTCTCTTTTGAAGGGGGCTTTTTTGTTTTAATGGGAAAATGAGATGGGCATTGTGACCTGGGGTGTGCTGGGAGATGGCAGAGCGCTGCCTTTGCTTCCTCCTTCTCCTCCTCCTCACTGGCACTGCTGGCTCTCCTGGGGCCGAGCAGGGAGCAGGGAAGGAGGAGGAAGAGGAGGAGGAAGAGGAGCAGGAGCCTTCCCTGCAGCCAGGGGCAGCCCCTGGTAGCTGGCCCTGCTGGTGAGGGGGGCTGTGAGTCAAAGAAAAGCTGCTAAAAACGACCCCTGAGGAAATGGTTTGTGGAAAAGCCAGAGAAATAATATCTTGTTTCTCTGAGATTTCCCCCCCTCTGTTCTTTGCTCCCTTTGGCCTTTTCCCTCTCGGTGTGAACCCTTGGTGCATGAGGCAAAAGCAAGATTTCCCACTTGACATTGCAGTTCAGAGACATCAGAAGCCGGACTGAGCTTTTTCCTTCCGTGTGCCACTCTTCAAACTTCATCACCTCTTTTGGGGCCCAATCCAGAGCCCTGTGAGTGAATTTCCCCCTGATTTCAGCGTGGCTCTTGGGTGTTTGAGAGCTGCAGCTTTGCAGGCAGAAGCTCCCGGGCCGCTCGTGTGGCAGCTTGTTCCGAGCTGCCCGATGTGCTGAGGCTTGGCAGCTCCCCTTGGGAGAAAGAAAAGGCTGCAGTCAGCACTCTGCAGGGAGGGAGACTCTTCTCGTTCCCCTGACACAGCTCTGCCCATCCCTGGTGCAGCCCTGCAGACGAGAAGCCCTCGGCAAAAGCGGGAGCGTTGGTGTTGCTGTCACGGCAGTGAAGCCAGCGCTGCTGCTGGAGGAGCTTCTCTTGAGCTTGGTTTTGTTTGGGACTGGAAAAGAGGTGTGTTAGTGTAGGTCACATCATCATTTTGCTCCTGTAACCGTACTGCAGTGGCCTCTGCAGGCACAGTCAGAGGTCGTGTCCCATCGCAGCCGTGAATGCAGCTGTGCTGGCAAATATTTGTAATGTAGATCTGGCTGGGCTTTGATTCCTGCACTGCACAGAGCTGTCCTTCCTTGAGAAAAATTTTGTAGGAGTTGACTGAAAACTGTAAATAACAAAGTGCAAAATATGTTTTCTTTTTTACTTCCTCCCCCTCTTTTCATGTAGGTATGTCAGCTCTGAAAAGTAGTGGGGAAAAGAACTAAGAAAACAAGTGAAGAAGGGAATTGCATTTGAAATATTTTGATATTGGTCATGGGTAACTTGAAAGGATGTACAGTCTGTCCATGATGTGATAAGGGGATCTTTTCAGAACCAAGACTGTCTTTGATGGCAAAACATCCAGGGGTTCTCCAGAGCACTTACAGGGCAGACTCTGTAGTAGAGAGCTGAAAACTTCAAGGTAGAACCTCCTGAACTGGCACAAAGGTTATTGCCTTCCAAAAAGAAGGCCTGGTGCAGAACCATGGAGTCTTTGTTTAGCTCTGTTGTGAAAGTGTCCTTTGCTTCCCTCTCTTGTCCCTTCTTTAAAGGGCTTCCCTTGGAAATGGCAGCAGTCACTTGGTGTCTGAGCTACATCTACTCGCTGCAAAAAAAGAAGTTACTGCTTCTGGCCTGGATCTGTAGGATCAGTGTGGAGATGAGGCTGTGGCTGCTGGTGGAGTGGAAGGCACGGGAGAGTCACCTCTCATGGTGGCTTTGGCTCAGGAGGGTGGAAAAGCCTCTCCCAAGAGGAAATCCCCTGGTCCCTGATGTTATTTTTAACACCCTTGTGAGTAAAAGTTGCTTTAACCAGTAGCACAGCGGAGGCTGTGTGCATGCAGGCAGAAACGGTGCTGGGAAGTTATTGGCAAAGGCTGGACTTGGCTGCAGCTTGGAGGTGGCTCTGTTGGGGGACAGAAGCCTTTCAGGTGAGTGCAGGAGCTGCTGAGAGCTCAGGTGGGCTGAATAATTCCCTGGTACCACAGGCAAGGTGGCTCTGGGCAGTGTGTCCACAGATACACCATGTGTGCATCTACTGCAGGGTTTGTTTTCATTTGGCCTGGGAATGATGCCACAGAAAATACCAGTGGCTTTCTCAGCCACTAAAATCATCTACTGCTCTTTAAATGTAAAGAGGAAACTGGTTATTTTCTTCCAGGGCTATTTTGGGCCAACATGAACCTCTGAAATGATGGAATGGCACTTACTGCTGCTGAAAATGTCAATCACGGGATCATTGAGGCTGGAAAAGACCTCTGAGGTCATGGAGTGGCCCCCAATGCCCACCTTGTCCCCAGCCCAGAGCACTGAGTGCCACGTCCAGTCCTTAAAGTGCTGTGTAGATTTACTGTGTTGTTGTTTGATGGTACGGCTGGTACCTCACCAGCCTGGCATTTGGAGGAGGCATAGCTGTTGTTTTATGAGAAATTTACATTTCTGACGCATACTTTAGAATGTTTAAAAAAAAAAAAAATCAAAAAATCCCATTTCCTTATGCTTTAGCTCAGTGTTTTGTTTCTGTGACGATACCTGGCAGTAACTGCAGGAACAGGCAGCGAGAGCCTGGTGCTGAAATATTCCCGCTAGGATTTGGAACATCTCTCCTTGCTCCTTCTCTGGCACTACTTTTTGAGTAATTTTCGAGGGAGAACTGAACTGGAGCCGTTTTTGGCAGTGTTCTGTGCAGGGTGTGGGGAGCTCACAGGTACAAGCCCTGCAGCTGGTCAGCTGGCACTGCTCACAGGCGTCTCCTGAGTGCCAGCAACAACATTCCCCCCTCACTGACCACAGATTGCAAAGCCAGAGGAGGACCTGCACCAACTGTGGTGCTGCCAAGCTGTGGAGGATTTGTTGTTGTTTTTTTTTTTCCTATTGCTCAGGAACAGCTTGAGTTTGGGAAGGGCGAGCTGTGCCCCTCGGTGCAGCTGTGATCTGTGGGTCTCACCGAGGGCAGGGCTCAGCCCCTCAACCCTGCAGCTGCAGGCACTGGGGCTGCTGGGCTGTGCCTCTCTGCTTGTGTTCCACTTGGCAGCAGCTCTGCTGTTCTGAACCCCTCTTGGAGTGAAGCTTCACTTTGGCCTTGCTTTTGCTGAAGGTGTCTGGTCTGTGCTAACCTTGGCCACGATGAGGGTTGCACGGGGTGTTCCAGGTGAGGTCCGTGTCCTCTGCAGCATCAGTCACTCCTGTTTCTGCCAGGCAGGTCCTGCTTGGTGCATCCTTTGATTTACGTTTGCTTTTCTTGGCATTTCTCTCACACTGGGACCTCATGGCCCTCTGGGATCAATATGAGACAAAAGGTCTGTTCTGTACTGTGGCTTTTTCCAGCTTTGTGTCCTCAGCACAAGTCACTGGCACATTTCATTTTTATGGCATTGAAAACATGAAAAAACTCGAGTGAGGTAATTCTCTCCTCAGCACAACCTCCGTGCAGAGATTCTTATGCAGATCCTAATTCCTGTGCCAGCTTTTATCATCTTCAGCTCCACTCGTAGTTCCCTGGAAAGGTGTCTTCTGCCTTTCCTCCTCTGGAAAATGGGTCATCTTCTTGCAGGGAGTGATCAAGAGTAGCAGGCAGAAATTTTTCAGTTTCCCATTTTTTCCCGTGCCATTCCCTGTTCCTTCTCCCAGCTGTGCTCTCCAGCCTTGCATTCCATGGACAGACAGATGGGTACCTCACTGCTGGGATCACTTGTTCTGCAGTCCCGCGCAGGATCCTGATCCGCAGATTTTAATATAAAAATTCTCGCCCGTATTCCTGTGGTTGCTTCTCTCATAGTTTTGGGATGCAGATTGAAAGCTGCTGCTGACTGGCAAAATTTAAACTCTGAATTTTACTCCTGATAACCTCAGCTGTGGTGATTCACATGCCTCTCCCCCCACCATGCACTCCCTGGAAGAGGAGGCAAAGCCTTCATTTTACTTGGAGGCCACACTCAGAGCTGATGGGTATCAGCTTTCCACCCTGAGCTGCCTTAGCCTGGCTTTTCGTCCTTCTGGCTTTTCCTCTCCAGAGCATTTGCTGATCCATCCTTTTTCCTGATCTGCTCCCTGCCCACCTGTTCCCAGGGTGGAGGCTCACTCCCTGAGCCCCAAGGGTGTCTTCTCCCGGGATTCCCATCCCTCGTGGGTTTTGTCGCCTCTTAATTAAAGAAGGAAGCCCCAGCATGTGGCCCTGGTGCTGTGTGCTCCTCCCTCGGGGCAGAGCCGTCTCAGGAGGTGTGATGGACCAGTCGTGACTGAAACCGGTCAGCCCAGATAAAGTGAAGCCACCAGGCCCTGTCAGGACGTGCAAGATAAAAGCTGAATGCTTAATTTACCCTCAGCAGTGCCAGGCTGGTGCAGAGCGGCCGAGCTTTGCATGCGTGGTTTCTCCTTCTCTGCCTGCTGGAGGAGCGGGGCTGGGAGACCTGCTCTGCTGGGGCTGACTGACAGCAGGAGGTGACAGCAGCCTGCTCGCCTGCCTCCTCCCCGGCTCCGATTCAGCACCAGTCAGGATTCCCAGTCGGGTTTGGGGAAGTTTGGGCTCCTTTTTGTTGCTCCCATCGTGTCCGGCAGCCGTGGCAGTAGGGCTCGGAGCAGGCGAGTCCCGGGTGAGCGGCTGTCTCAGCATCTTCACTTGTCCCTGCCCGTTGGAATCCAAAACACAGAAAATTCCTAGAACCTTAGGCCTGTTTATTCTGAGTGTGAGGTGTGTATTGCATTTGACCTAAAGTCTTGATGTAGAAGTAGTTGTGGAGTAAAGTAAAAACCTCAGGGCGTGGTTGTGCAAGGTAAAACAATGAATCTCTATGGGACAGTGTGTGATGGGATGAAAAATACTGCAATGCGGCCCTTGGGAATGCAGGTGTGTACAGCCATGGGTGTAAAAGTAAAAACAGCTGTACCTTACAGTTATCCATTGGTCAGTTAACCTTTAAGAATCCTTGTGACCTGCAGTGTGCTCTCTTATGCTCTTTCTCCTTCTTCTGTAATGCCTGCCTTCTGTCAGTCTCTGTGATGGGCCACAAGGCTCCTGAGAGATCATGGCAATAAATCTGTCTTTAAAGCATATCTAAGTGAAGGTGTATCACTCCCATAAAAATCCGAGACCTGCCCACCAGAGAACCGTGTCTGTGCTGTCACTGGCACGTCAGGCAATAATCTCCTGGGTTTGGGAAGTTCAGGATGTTCAGTGCATGCTTTCTGCAGGTTGGACTCTGCTCTCCTCCTTAGGCACTCAGTGCCCTTTCCCATCGGGATGTGGCTGTGTTGGGTTTTTCTGCAGCTGATGAGAGCACTGTGCTCCCAGAGAGAAGGGAGCTTTGAGCAGCCCGGCAGGCAGGAATGCAGCCCTGCCCTGCAGTGCAGGACCTGCCAGCCTCTCCATCCCACCCCGGTGCAATTGCAGTGAAAGCGCAGTCCTGAGCAGTGCTGCTGTAAAAGCACCAGCTCCCAGAGAGATCCTGCTGCCAAAACCTGTGCGAGGCAGGCTGTCGTCTGCGAAGGACGTCCTTTGCTTCCATCCTTCTCCTTATTGTGCTTCCCCTGTGGCCTCGGCAGGGGAAGTTATTTTGCTGTCCTTTGTCCTGTCTCTAGAGCAGTAATTGAGGGAACCTTACGCAGCTTTGGTGCTCCCTCAGAGAGAGAGAGGGACCAGAATGGGAGAGCTCTGCTGATGGTGCCTTTGCCTGAGTTGTGTTTCACACCGGTTTTTCCGTAAACCTCTGGAATCCCTCCCTACTAGTTAAGTCAGGGTATCTAAAATTAGATACTTCATATCTCAGGCACCATCTTAATGATCTGTGTGAGGTCTTTTTGGCATTGCTTGAAAATCAGATTACTTACCTCCGTGCTTAAATGAGGAGATACACTGAGCACTTCCTCTCCAATTCCCCCTACCACAATTACTGCCCTTTATTTTTTTCCACAACACTTTAATCCTTCACATCCTGTCTCCTGGGTCACTCAAGCCAAGGGTTTCAGTTTTTATTGCTGGATCCTGTGGTGCTGGGTGGTTCTTCTGTGCAGACAGGGTCTCGCTCCTTGGCTGTACAGTGAGAGCTCCCACAGATCTGTTTGGAGCTCTGTCTCCTGGCCTGAACATTTTCTTGTTCCTTCTCAGTCTTTTCAGTGCATTTGGCAGGTCCCACCCTTGCTGTGTATCAGCAGTTCTCTGCTCCTTTGGCACAAGCAGAAAGCCCCTTTTAAGCAAAGTGTAATAACAATAACATAGAACCTAAAGGTAAATAAACAGGCCACACCTTATTTTTTTATTTCAGCTACGTTTTGGGAATTCTTTCGTTTTTTTAAAGTGTCATATAAATGTACTCACAGTCCTCACAGCCTCCGCAGAGGCCAAGTGGGCTCCTCCTTCCCTGCAGTTCCCTCCTGGCTGGGCTTAGTCTGCCCCACAGGCTCCAGGGAGTTGTCCTCGTGGCTTCCCATAGATTTGCTTATGTCAGATGATCTGAAATTAGAATCCTTCCCCTGCTCTGCCCTTTGCTGGAAACCTGTAAAACCTTGCAGATTCCCCCCAGAGTAGAAAGGGGGATTTTCCCACCATTAAAAATAAAAGGGAAGGGAAGGAGAAAGAGTTAAAACATGCTCAAATAGTTGTAAAAATGATTGAAAAACAAACAAACCCACAAGCGTGTCAATTATTCACATCCCCTCTATAAACAGAGAAACCCTGGAGAGGGGGCTTTCCCTTGGGCTACCTGCTCTGCTCTTCCATTAATTTATTGCCAAGGCCCCACAGTGCTTTCTCAGTGCTGTGCTCCTGGTTTTGTTTCCTTTAGCTGGGATTTGGGGATGGCTGACTGTTGGCTCTGTGGAGGTTTAAGGACTCTTGACAAACCTCCCTTTCTCCCTTTCTCCCTTTCTCCCTTTCTCCCTTTCTCCCTTTCTCCCTTTCTCCCTTTCTCCCTTTCTCCCTTTCTCCCTTTCTCCCTTTCTCCCTTTCTCCCTTTCTCCCTTTCTCCCTTTCTCCCTTTCTCCCTTTCTCCCTTTCTCCCTTTCTCCCTTTCTCCCTTTCTCCCTTTCTCCCTTTCTCCCTTTCTCCCTTTCTCCCTTTCTCCCTTTCTCCCTTTCTCCCTTTCTCCCTTTCTCCCTTTCTCCCTTTCTCCCTTTCTCCCTTTCTCCCTTTCTCCCTTTCTCCCTTTCTCCCTTTCTCCCTTTCTCCCTTTCTCCCTTTCTCCCTTTCTCCCTTTCTCCCTTTCTCCCTTTCTCCCTTTCTCCCTTTCTCCCTTTCTCCCTTTCTCCCTTTCTCCCTTTCTCCCTTTCTCCCTTTCTCCCTTTCTCCCTTTCTCCCTTTCTCCCTTTCTCCCTTTCTCCCTTTCTCCCTCTCTTTTTGCCTTCTCTTCCCTCTCTTGGAATTGTCATAGGGGTGGTGCTGCAGGAGCAGGGCTTCCCACACCTTCCCCTTGAGGAGCTCTTCTCAAAGGGAACGTGGGCTTATTTTTCTTTGCCTTCCTCTTCATCTGGAGGATCACCAGCACTGTTCTCCCAGCCGTGGCAGACACGGAGGTCGCGTGTTAGTGAGACGCTTGCAGAGAGGTTCTGCAGTTCCAGCTCTGCCAGCCCATCCTTGGGGATGGATAGATCCCTGACCTTTCTGGATGGCCACTGTTTTCAGACTCCAGTTTCAGGGGCAGCCATTCACCTCAACAGGTAGTATGAGCTGTGGTTGGTTTCAAATTAATTTTTCTCACAAGCCGCGCTTGGTTGGAAATTAATTTTTCTCACAAACAAAGGGCTTCTATGACATTTTAAATGTCATAGAAAGAAAACACTGAGAGGAGCACATTTGTCATTTATTTTTGCTGCTTTAAAAGTCAACCAGCTTCTGCAGTCCTGTAAAGTTAGTCTGGGCGCTCAGTGTCTATGCTGAGAGCGGGGAAGCTTGGAGCATTTCTGGATTGCATTTCTGAACAAAGATCTGGGCATAGAGCAGTCCCTTCTCCATCCATCCATCCATCCACGGATCCAACACTGGTGTGGCCTCACCTTGAGGCTTGAGGGCAGCTTTGGGCACCACAGTTCAGGGATCTGTTGAAGAGCGTCCAGAGGAGGGACATGAGGTTGGTGGAGGATCTGGAGGGTTTTGGGGGTGTCTGTGCAGGGCCAGGAGCTGGGCTCTCATCCTTCTGGGTCCCTTCCAGCGCAGGATATTCTATGCTCCCTCTCCCGTGGGTTTTATTTTTATTTTATTAGGGAATGGGGGGAGCCAGAGCTGTCAGGCCAGCAGATCCCTGGAGCACAGGAGAGCGTTTGCCTCGGTCTCAGGGCAGGGGATTGGCGGCACTGATTTCAGCAGCAATTCCTATTAGCTAACTAACTATTAACTAACAAAATGTGGCCTCCAGTCACAAATCAAGGGCCTGATTCTCCTTTCAGGAGATGGGATCGAACTCTCGAGTTGCTGTGGTGTGGAGCTGGGACTGTGGGTGGGGAATACAGCCCAGAGCTGCTGATGAATGCTGAGTGGTTTCTGTAGGCAATGACTGCTGCTTCCTGTCTCTGTATGTGCATCCTGATGCGTGATGGTAGTTACCCAGGGCTTCTCCAAACTGGATGAAGATTTACTTAACAACCAACTGACTGCATTTGAAATCTGACAAAAGTAATGCCTCATAAAATGAAACAGTAAAAATAGAATTGAAAAAGAGCTATCATCCTTCTTGCCAGCTTTTCCTGTTCACGGGACAGGGGGATATATTTGCATCCTGAGTTTTTTAATTCTGGAAAGGAAGGGCTGTGCTTTGAAAAGGAGGCTTTAAGAAGGCTACAGCTTCCATATTTTTCATCCATTAATGTTCTTGTCAAGTGTCCACAAGCAAAAAGAAAACGTGTGCTGGATTTTTCTCCAAACTCTTGGCGTTGCAAACTGCTCCAGCCTGTGACAGTCAGAGCTCCTTGCTGTACCTGGAATCACAGGTAGCAGATGTGAAGAATAACAAGGTGCTCCTTTAATCTGTTCTGCTTCCTTGCTCTATGTTTAATCCATCCGTGGAGGTTTCCTGCACTCCCCCAGCCAGGATTGGATGCACAGTGAGCCCCGTGGGAACTCCTTGGCCTGGTTTTTGGAGGCTCTGCTTTGTGGCTGTGCAATAAATCCAGCTGTGCTGCTTGCAGACCTTCAAAGGACGTGGGGAGCTGCACTGACGTGTGCAGGCGTCCGGGGATGTGTCTCAGTGTGTCAGGAGCACTTGGTGCTGACAGGGGATCTTTTGTCTCGAGTGCAGAAGTTTGAAAATCTTAATTTTTTCAATTTTTTCAATTTTTTTAAAAATCAGATCGTTTGTTCCATGTGTCAGTGTTTACAAGTGTCCATCTTCCCTGAGAACAGACTGGTGGGTCACTGGTCAGCTTCTCCCTCAGCCAGTCTCAGTGGGAGCAAACGGGTCCAGAAAGGGCTCTGTGCTGGAAAGGAAGTGGTGGAGCTCTGCTCGTGTTTGCTTCAGCCCTTCCTCCTGAACGAGGAGCGTTTTTACCCTGTTAGACCTTCCGAGGCCTTGTTGGAAGGAAGGTTTTGGTGGAGGCTGCTCCAGAACTCCAGAATTTCTGCTGCAGCAGAGCCTGGGCTGTTGGAATGAACCAGGACACTGAGGACTGTTCCAGTGCATGTTAATGTCAGACAAAGTATGAAAAACTGATGCTCTTCTTGAAAAGTATGAATTGGTTTCATTTAGGAAAGACTCTCCGAGCTGTAAAAGTTAATGGGAGCAAAACTTTTCAGGAAAGAGTCGATGGGTGATGATCAGTCCTTGTCTTGCAGAGGAGCTGTGCCCAGTACCCATCTGTTTGTGGCAGAGGGTGTTGCCAGCCCTTCAGATGTTCTGGAGCAGCGTGAGGGTTTGGATAATGCAGGATCCAGGTGCAAACATCCCCCTTTTTTAACAAAGGACTGCCAGGAGAGAAGGGGTTTTGCTGTAGGAGCACAGGCAGTGTGTGGAACGGGCTGCCCTGGGCTTGGTTTCCAGGGGAGTGACCAGAGTTTGTGTCACTCCAGAGCAGATTTTACTGAGTTACAAACTCCTCAAAAGCCACGTCAGGGTGGAAACTCTGATAAAATGCTGGGCTCTGTCTGTTGTGTTGTTCTTTTGGTCAGGTTTTTCGGGGGCAGTAGCAGGCAGATCTGCACAGGGATGGTCCCAGTCCCTTTCCCTGGCAGGTGAGGAATGCACGTGGCAGGGTTGCTCCCCGTGCCGTGGGTGCAGGTGGGGAGCCTCTTGCCTGTAGGACCTTCTTCGTCAGCAAGATTCCCCTCTTGGAAATTATTGGCAGCTGGCATGATAATGAGTCCATTTCAATATAAATGAGCTTCATTTTATTAATTTCTGCCAGCTCCCGAGCTGCTTTTCAGATCTCAACCAGCAGCTTGGGGGAAGAGAGAGAGGTGGGGAGCAAAGAAGGGAACGTGAAGGAAGAGAAAGAAAATGAGAATATCTTTAATTTTAAAAAGAGCCAAATGACTCTCATCTCTTTTGAGACTCCAGCCAAGAGCGAGAATCACACTTTCCCCACCAAGCAGCTCTAAGAACACGAAGGGCATCAGCAATCCTTCCCCAGGTTTTTGCTGCTTGGGACTTGTGGAGAAGTTTATAACTCTCCTAAGTCTGCGTGCAGTGTTGAGGTGATGTTTTAGTGCTGGTGTTTGGCTGGGAGAAGGGGGAGTTGTATGAGACCTGGATTGGAAAGCACATTCAGCCTCTCTCAGGCCTGGACTAGAGCTGGGCTCCTTGCAAGGGAGCTCACCAGTGATACCAGGGCTGGATTTGGTACCCACATGAGGACTGTTGTAAGTAGGATTTGTCTCAGGTCTAGGTAAGCACAGACTGGTAGGTTTGTCTCAGGTCTCTTGTATCTGTGCCTTTGTGAGCACAATTAACCCAAGAATCCTTTCCTTGCTCACAAACCAGATGTGAATGCCCTGCCCCAGTGTCTGATTTGCCCTCGGAAAATGGTAATGAAATCCTTGCCTGGAAAAACTGCCCTTTCCATAAACGAGACAGTCAGCAGAGAAGTCTCCTCTGAGGCCTTCCAGCTTCTCCTGGTTGGGTTCCCCTTGCTGCCAGAAGTTCAGCCCTGCTTTGTTGGAAGGTGCCTCTCTTGGTGGTCGTCTTCAGGCGCAGGTGTGGTTTTGGCCCTGAGCTGAGACAGACCGGCCTCAGCAAGGGAATGTGCAAGTCTGGGGGGATTCTGATTGTGCAGAGCTGTGGGCAGAGGAACTCTCTCCACGTCCTGTGGTTGGGGCTGGCTGTGCTTGACTGGCTTTTTCATTTATTCTGCCACCATCAGATTTCATCAGCGGAATTTGAGCACAGCATTCCGTGCTGTACTGCCCAGTGCTCCTTAGGTAAGTGCTGACGACAGGCGCGGGCAGAGGATGCTCCTGTTCAGCCCTCCCTGCCTAACCCTTTGTCTGATTTGTTTTTCTCCCCTTTCTCCCCAGGTTGTTGGCATGTAGTCATAGACTCTGAGGCGAGAGTAACGGAGAGGCAGAGTGGCAGGTGCTGACAGCTTCTGCAGCCCCAGTAACTGCTCGTTGTGGGCTCCTTTGCAGTTCCGTGCCTCTAAATGCCCCAGCCCTGTGGGGGAAGGCTGTGCTGGATACCGGGACTGCCTCGGAAGGTGCAGGTGCGTCCCTGTGTGTTTCTGCAGGGCTTGCCTGTGCTCTGGGCTGCTCGGGGAGGGGAAGGGCATCAGCTGCATGTTGTGGGTACCCCGGCTTGGCAGCACGGGGGCTTTTCTCAATGGCTGTCAAGCAGCTCCTGGTGATATCCCTCCCTCCCTCCCTCCTCTGACTGGAATTGCCTGCAGGGCCTTTCTGGAGTCCATCCCGTGCTTTAACACATGTGAGAGCGGCTCACAGAAAAAGAAATGGCTGATTAAGAGGTTCTGATGTGAAAACAATGTAATACGCTGCTGGAGTTCCTGAGAAACTCAAAGGCTTTCTGCGGAATTTCAGCCTCTCTCTTGCCCTTTTGAAAAAGCACATTTTAATTACAATAAAATGTGTGTGTTCACACTTGGTTATTAGTCTTGTACATTTTTCTACGTGGTTCTGGTGAGTTCAGTAAAAGTCTTTGTTGTTGGCTGGCAGATTTTAGCAGAAGTTTATTTCTGTAGGATCACTGCCCGCTGTGGATTTGATCATTGTTCTGATTCTCACAGCCTTTGAGCTACGCTCCAGGAGAAAAATACAGATTTGTCACCAGGGCCTCCCACTAGAATCTAATTTTAAATTTGCAATCTGTTGTCTTGTGAGGTGCTTCAAATCTGGTTGGAAATTTAATATTTTTCAGATATGCTTCTGGAATCTAGTGGTCCAGCCTTTTGCAGGTTTAAGAGTTAGTAACATAGGTTTAATTGAAATGAGTATTCTGGTTTTGTAATTATTTTAAGAAATAATTTAATGTCAGGAGTAGGGGAAGAGGAAGGAAAATGACTGTTTTTAAAGGAAATTGTGTTCTTTGAGTGGGCCATCATCAGTGGTCATCTAGAATGTGGTATAATTTATGTGTAACCACTTCATGTAAGACTCATCCAGCAAAACCTCAGCAGTTCAGCTGGAGGTCAGTCTGCTTTTCCAGGCTGCCCAGCATAGGGAACATTGTTTTTCCCAAGCTTTCCTGCATAATTCGTGTTCTCCCTGCTGGCAGCCTAATCTTGATGTCAGTCTTAAGTTGGAGCTTTCAAAAAACCACATCTCAACCCCTTGTCCTGTCTCTTGATGTGCAAGTTGGCATACAGGTGACTTCCTTGAAGTCATCAGAATTTTGACATTTTCCCTGTGCTGAACCAGGAAGGAGCAGGTTTTCTGGGAGAGAGAGCCCTTTCCCAGCGTGGATGGTCAGGCCTCCTCTTTGAGGATGTGGAGGCAGAAGTTGCCACCTCTCATTTGCCTGGTTTGGGCAGCAGATACAAATCTGGAGCTGCCGCGTCTTCGGCGAGCGCCTGAGTCAGGGTGCTGCTGCCTCTTCCAGGAGACGTGCCTGTCTGCCTGCTTTGCTTTTCAGACCTCTCCCTCACAGAGAGAGAGATGTTTCATCAGAGGCCCTCTATTCCCACAGAAAGTTTGGGTTCTGATGAATCAACATTTTCTGCTGAAAAGCGTCCAGCCAGTGGTGCTCGCAGCGCGTGGCCCTGCGCTGCTCTCTGCGAGCTTCAGGATAATTCACAGCAGATTCCCGACACCACCACAGACCTGTCTAAAGCATGGAGATGTCTCACACTTGGTCTGTGTCATTTCCTGGTGGTACCTTGATGGGTCTTTAATGGTGGCCTTTGCATTTGGCCGCCGAGCTAACAAGGGGAGCCTTTGTCCTACTGGCACTTGCGTGCAGCTCCCATCAACATTACTCACTTTCTTAATTCGATACAGATTTTTTTCATTGAGTGTGCTAAATGCAGTTAAGCCACAGACAGGCAGCATCTGGCAGTCGTAGCTGAGCAGTTTGAGACGCTGTTGCCCCAGGGTGTCTGCTGTGGCCCGTGGGAGGGGGAGGCTGGGGCTCCCCTGCCCTGCCCAGCTCCCGCTGGCTGAGGATGCTGTGCCTGCAGCAGTGCCAATTCCCCTCTCAGGGCTGCTTTCCTGAGCTCACCTCGCAGCTCCCTGCTGCCAGAAACCGAGGAGGTGCCACTCACTGTCCCTCCTCCTGGCTCCTGCGTCACCCTCCTGTGTCCCCAGACAGGCCCCTGTGTGCTGCATCTGGCACGTGCCCGGCCACCTCGCTAGCTCAGCAAAATCTAACCAATTAGCTCTTATTTTTGTTGTTTTTTCTTTTCCCCCCTTTTTTGTTCTTTTTACCTTCTGCTGTTTTAGTGGACTCTGCTGCACGAGCACTTGAACTGGCTGAGGGTAACCGGGGGGAATGGTCAGCCAGCGATGCAGAGGGGAGGAGGCAGAAATGGGGGTCCCTTTCAGAGGACCCCCCTCAGCTTGACCTGGTGGGATGGACTGTCCCACCCAGGGTGTGTCCTGCATCTCCCAGGAGAGGTGGGCTCTGCCAGGGGACAGTGACAAACCCCAGGGATGGCAGTGTCTTGCATGGCTGCAGCTGGATCAGCTGCAGTGCCTGCAGCCCTCCTGCACCTGCCGGGCAGCGTTCCTGCAACCGGGAATGCAGTGGGGTTAGGCAGGGCCTTTCCAGGGTGCAGGAGTGAGGTACGGGCTCACTGATAGAGCCGTTTGTGGATTTGCAAACGTCCTCACCCAAAGCGCCGATCCACGGAATTCAAAAGGGTCAGCTCTTGACTTTGAAGTCTGACACTTCTTGCCAGTCTCTAGCAGATACTTCTCATTGTGTGAAATCACTCCCTAAACATTCCTTCTGTGGAGAGAACACTTCCCTCCTTCCAGGAGACTGCTGTTTCCTCACGGGGCACAGCCTGAGCTGCTGCTCCTTTCGTCACCGAGCCATTTGTGGTCCTGTTGCTTTTCTGGCTGAGGGAAATCTTGCCTGGTGCGGTCAGAAGGTAAAGAATCATTCCAGGTTTCAAAAGGACTTTAAAAACTGCTCATTCTCCTTAGGTTGAGAAGGGATGGCTGGAGACTGGGGATAAGTGGTTGGAGACTCGGGATAGATGGGTAGAGACTTCATATAAATGGTGGAAATCCCACTGGATGGAAGTGTGGTCAGCAAGAACCAAAGCAGTGAAAGCATTGCCCCAAGAGGCTTTCTTCTGCAGGATGGCAGCACTGAGGTCTGGTTTTAGACAGCTGCAGAGGAAAAGATGCAGGTTTTGTGCTTTAAAATGTTCTATAGGCAAAAGGTGGAAAGGTGGCTGATTGCTTTTCAGTCTGTATCAAAGAGCTGTAGCTCTTAGGAGATAATAAACCCTTGTCTAGGGATTGATAAAGCTGTCTTTTTTTTTTTTTTTTTTTTTTT
>WEKY01014510.1:73254-126914 GCA_013390045.1 Picathartes gymnocephalus
TTTTTTTTTTTTTTTTTTTTTTTTTAGGATTTAAGCCTGCCCTTTCTTCAGTGCATTTATTTTTCTAAATAAGTCATGGCAGCCAAAGGGAGTTCTGCCATTCACTTCAGCAGACGTAGGGTATTTCCTGCTGTAGTTTACTTCACATGCAATTGTATTTATGTTCAATACAGAATTGCCCAGATATTTATGGCGTTGTCTGTTGGTCCAGCACTGGACTGACCTTTCGCCTCAGCCACGAGCAGCTTTGCTGGGCAGAGGAGCAGAGGCACAGTCCTCTGGCTGTGGTCAGAAGTGTCACTGCAGAGTCAGTTCTGCTGTCCTGTTGTGTAGTGCTATCAACTCCTCACTTTCCATGTGTTTGTGTGGGGCTGATTCAGTTCTGTGCAGCAGCAGCAGTGGTGTGTATACAGACAGTGAGGGAAAATACGTGGTCACGTTCGTTCTGCCAGCAGCTGGCTCAGTACCCATCAGTATCCTGGCAAAGGAGAGGAAATTGCCCCAAGAAATTAAATACTCCAGATTATTTTACTGTCAGGGCAGCTTTTTTATTTTCAGCCAAAACTAATGGAAATACCTCAAAACAAAGAATTTCTTTTCAAAATTGATGGACTGTTTGTATAATTGTCTTGTGTGTAATTCAGGATCTCCTGTTTAATTCTGAACTTTGGCATTTACTTTTCTGATTCTTCTTCTTGCTGTCAGGCCAGAAGGAAAGACCCAATACTACTGATAAGATATTTCTGACATTTGTTGAGTGAGATCACAGACCTCAAAGTGTTTTCCAAGGTTGAATCAGATCATCACTCCCACCTCCTGGATGGGAAACCTGTTCCACGGCGGGACATGCACAGCTGAATAATGCAGGAGGCTGGGACTGGGGACGCAAACCCCGTCCCTGTGTTCCAGCTCAGATCAAAGAGCTCAGATCTACTTATCTGCTTCAGAGGGAGTGGGAAGGAGAGGTTATTTTTGTATAGTCTGAGTCACTCATGCTAATTTATTTTTCATAAGATGGCTTTCTTGTGTGGGGCTCTCTGTACCTGCTTAATGTTGTGCATTTTTTTTGTTCCAGAAATCAAACCTGTCATTAGCTCGTTGCCAAACGGGTGCATTTGTACTTTGCTATTTGGTGCTTCACTTTGCAGTTCCTAGCCAAAAAGAAAGGTGAAATCTCAGCTGAAGGTGTACATCCCTCTACTTTTCAGCATCTTCTTACCTGCAGATAAACAGTAGCTGTCTATTTTTTGAGTTTGTTGGCTGGAATGATGACGCTGATGCTGAGAGTCAGGTGAATGTGCACAGAGCTGAGGTGGCACTGTGGTGCTAAACTGGTCCCAGTTCACACTGAGCTCCAGGGGTCAGTCCTTCCCTCTTCTGCCCTCTTCCTTCGCACCAGCATTGCTGTCTGGCTGGTTGCTACATTCTGATTTAGCTGTATTTCTAAGCTTGCTGGTACAGCCGCTGGCTTTGTTAGTTAATTCTGTGGGGTTATTGCTGCAGTTACAGCAGGCCCTGCGAGAGCCTGCAGTGTAGTTTTTGGGATGGGTTCCGTAATGAATGAAATGAAAAAAGCAGCTGTTGGTGTGTTGTGGCGCCCGCGTGCCTCCCTCCCCTAACGCTGCCCGCTGTGTCCCTCGCAGACCGTGACGCCATGGGCAACGCGGAGAGCCAGAGCGTGGAGCACGCCTTCTACGGGGACAAGCAGCCGGGGCTGGGCCGCAAGCACACGTCGCGCTCGCTGCGCCTGTCTGGCAAGGCCTCGCGCCGCACGCGCCACGCCTCCTCGGGCAAGGCCATCCACCGCAGCTCCGAGGTGAGCACGCGCTCCAGCAGCACCCCCAGCATCCCGCAGTCGCTGGCCGAGAACGGCCTGGAGCCCTTCGCCCCTGAGGCCAACCTGGAGGACTTTGGGAGCCCCATGTGGGTGGAGCGCGTGGACATGGGGCTGCGGCCGGTGTCCTACCACACGGACTCGTCGGTGACGCCCAGCGTGGACAGCAGCACGGTGCTGACGGCCGCCTCGGTGCACAGCATGCCCGACTCGGAGGAGAGCCGGCTCTACGGGGACGAGCCGCCCTTCCTGGCCGAGGGCGACGGGCGGGCGTTGCGCTACGCGGCCAACGGCACCGCCTTCATGGACACGGCCGGCTTCAAGAAGAAGCGCTCCAAGTCGGCCGACATCTGGCGCGAGGACAGCCTGGAGTTCTCGCTGTCCGACCTCAGCCAGGAGCACTTGACCAGCAACGAGGAGATCCTGGGCCTGGCCGAGGAGAAGGACGCAGAGGCCGCGCAGGGCCCGGAGGCCGGCGGCAGCCCCCAGGCCCTGGTCACCTGCCAGCGGGCCAACTCACTGAGCGACCTGTATTCCCCCAAAACGCCCGGCGCCGCCATCAACGGGGGCCCCCGGAACGCCTTTGGAGGGTACTGCCGGAACCTGGTGTCCGACATCCCCGAGCTCGGGAGCCATAAGGTGGCATCGGTTACCGCCGAGGACGCGCCTTCCTCCTACAGCAACTACAACACGCTCCCCTGCAGGAAGTCCCACTGCCTTTCCGAAGGCGCCACCAACCCCCAGATGAGCCATAGCAGCAGCATGCAAGGCAGGAGGGCGAAAACCACCCAGGTAAGGCAGTTTTCTTCTGTGGTTTGGCATTTGCTGGGCTGGGTCTGTACATGAAGGTTTTCCAGGTTCTCCCAGGCTGTGTTTTCCTTCGACATCCCCTTTCCAAGCAGAGGGCTGTTTCCAGGATAGAGCTGAACTAGCCAGTCTCCAGAGCTGGCTCAATTCCATCACTGTCCCTTCTTTATCTGCAGCTCTCCTTGGACCTTTTCCACTCTTCACTGCCTCTGAGAAAGGGAAAGCTGCCTCTGCCAGCAGAAGATTTCCTTGCGCGTTTTGCAGTGCTGACGGTTCCTTTTTTTCCAGGGTAGCTGCCAAAACTGATCACTCCACTGCAGAGCTGTGTCCCCCCCTCCTGCCCTCCCTGCCGTGTCACCCTCTCCTGCCTGCACTTGTGGCTGGAGGCAAAGAAAAAAACCTGTCAGTGTTTCCCCTCCCTGGTAAACACTCCCTGGGCTCAAATTTCACTCTTCTACTTAGCTGATGTTCCAGTGTGTGCAGAACACCTCCCCGAAAGAGCACTGGCACTGCCTGGCCTTGCTGTAAACTGAGAAATGATGGGGCATGGGGATGCACAGAGAAGATGCTGCCTCTGTGAGCCAAGGAGAGCACAGAGGCAAGAGGAGCTTTGCTGTCAGGAGCCCCTCCAGCACTCCAAACACCTCGCTCCTGTGATCCTGGGACTTTCCTACATGGTGCCCTGCTTTTCCCTGTCCTGCCCGATGGAGTTCCTTCCTGCCTCAGCCTGCAGGCAGGGGTTCTGCTGGCACTTCAGTGGCAGATACCTTGTAGAGAGGGGCAGAAAGGAGCTCCAAACCCTGCCCTCCCCTCCCAGCCATGCCTGGCACACACGTTGTGGGCAGACTGAGCTCTGTTTGAGTTCATGTGGATCTTCTGAGAGCAGAGGTCCAGCTGCCTGGTGGAAGAGCTGGCAGTGGCGTGTTTCACGTGCGCCGTTCTCTAGAAATGGCTCAGAACGTGGCCTGGGGACACAGAGCAGGGGTGGGGCAGGGCTGCTGCCCTGCTGCCATTGCCTGGCCCGTCCTGCATGCCTGACCCAGGGAAAGGGGAGAGCTGCACACTGGTCAAGGCCAGAGCTCCCTGTCCTGCTGCTCCCTGAGCTGCTGGCAGGACAGCAGTGCCAGAGATCTGAGGCTGGGCACTAAATACCAGGCAGGCAGTGCAGGGCTCGTGGGGGGCTCCGGGAGCCTGTGCACCCCCCATCTGCTGGGATTGGGCTGCTCAGGGACCTCCTGGCTGTGCTTGATCTGTGGAGATGGGCTGCTGCTAAATGTAAAACGGACATGCTCAAGCAGATGCTGCAGCATCCCACAGCAGCAGCTTTGTTCTTCAGAATCAGCTCTTCCCTCTCGGAGGTGAAAAGCCTTTGGTGAGCCAGTGCAGGATAAAAATTTAGAGAACAACAACAAGCAAAAAAAGAAATGAAAGAAATAGATGGGTTTTGGCAGCCTTGGACCTAACAGCTTTCTTGAAGATTGTTGGGTGCAACTGCTGCCTGCAGCCTGCTTTCGAGTGTATTTAAGGAAAAAGAGAATAGAGTCAGTGATGAACAGCCAAGCATTTGTTTTTCTTCTTAGTGCCTATCCTGGCATTCAGAAGATTCCTCTGAGGCATGTAGTGAAAGTCTGGAATTTAAGTAGTATTTTGTGAGGCCTCAGCCATACCCAGGGAAATAATTTTGTGAGGCTGGTTTCACTAGATGTATCTCCCGAGACTGGAGATGATGGCTGTAAGGAGTCTTAGCAGTGATTATTACCATGGATAAATTCAACAAAATTAAAGCTTTGCAAAGGTCAAAATTCCTCCTCCCAAGTCTTTAATCCCAGCAGCATCCTGTAAGTATAAGATAGTTGTCAGAAATGAAGTCATGTCAGCCCCAGCCTAGCCTGTGCAAGCTTAGGGAAATGGCTGTCATTATGTGTTTAAAAAAGGCAGAAATGAAGGCCAAATTTGCACACAAAGTGAAAAGAGTTCCTTGGTGAGCCTGATGAGGTGGCTTTGGATGGGGTGGGAGGAGGGAAGTGACCAGTCTGCGTCTGCACCGGGCTCCCAGTCCAGCAGTGTCTCACACTTTGCCCCTCTTTCCTCATCGCTGCCGATGTGCAGCGTGCTGGGAGCTGAGGCTGTGTCACTGCCCAGCTCTTACTGTAGTGCTGGCCTGGGCCAGCTGGCACTTGGGCACCTTTTGGGCACTTTTGTTTCCCTCTGCCCCCCCCAGTCTTTCAGCACTTTTATCTTCACACTCTTGATGACCCCATTGCCCCGAGGCCTGCCATGTGTGCCCTTGTGCTGGGAAACACTTCCTGCTATAAATCTGTGTTCTGACCAGCCTTTTGAACTGCTCTCCCCCATCCCAATCCCACAGAATAGTTGTTACATCTTAAGGACATCAGGGCACCACACAAAGGTGACCCAGGGCCAAGGGTAGTGTGGTGTTGGACACAGTTTTCCCTCTTGGCCTCCAGGCCAGTGAGGTGTCTCTGCTCCACGGAGTCACCCAGTGGATTCTCCGAGCCAGGAGTGAGGTTTCTGCCCAGATCTCTGTTGCCAGTCCTCTTAAGAATTTGGGGTTGTGTTTGCCAGTTGGTCGGGGTATTTTTTCCACTTTTTGGAAAGCTGTAGCTGGGATATCTGCCTGTTTCTTCAGTCTCAGCTGCCCTGGTGCTGGAAGTGCTGGAAGGGCCTGATGGTCACTGGTGGGTGGCTTTGGACTGGTTTAGTTCCCAAGAGGTCACTGCCAGGAGGGTGGGCCTTGTGCCCTGCTGTTTGGTTCCTGAATCCAGCCATCCTTGCAACATGCTCAGCTGCATCCATGAACACCATCGTGGTTCCTGCAAGTTAAATTGACTGCAGGTTCTCACTAGCTGTCCTTTGTGGGACCCTCTGCTCCTGGAACAATGCACCCCACAAAGAGAGTGCCAGAATCACGGCTGCACACGTTTTGTTCTAATGCCTTATCCACGGGTTCTTGGCAAGTACGTGGTTTACATTACAGGGAAAAACACCAAAAGCAGGGAAGAAAATCCAAATTTAAACCTTAAATTGAGCGGTGGGAGTCACTCTCCACTAATTGAGGGGAGCTTTTTCCTATGGAGAGACAATTATATTCACTATGCACAAGTGATTAGTGCTCACGGGGTGCCTCTGGGGCACCCACGCAGCAGTTCTGCTTTTCCCAACCCTGTGCCATTAAGGGTTCAGCTCCGCCGAGCGAGACTTCCCGGAGAGCTCTGCCGGGATCGTGTTTGACTTTTGGAGCTGATGTGGTGTAGGTGGAAAGGCCTTCATTGGCTGACATTTGTAGCCATTTTTCCTGGAAGGGAGGAAGCACCGGGTGGATACAGCTTGTTCTGACTGTGGGCTGTGAGATCCCCAGGATCCTGCAGCCTGTTCTGTGGCATCCAGGTTTTGTTCAGTGGCCCCGTCGTGTCCTGTGGCAGCTAAACATCTGCCTGCAGGAGACTCCCTCCTCCTCCTCCTCCTCCTCCTCCTCTTCATCCTTCTCCTGGTAGACCTTCAGGGACAAATGCACCCCCTGCTCCCCTGCTGTTGCGAGCCCTAATTGACATTTCAAGAAGGGAATTTCCTGGAGAAGCTGTGGCTGCCCCTGGATCCCTGGAAATACCCAAAGCCAGTTTGGACAGGGCTTGGAGCAACCTGGGATAATGGAAGGTGTCCCTGCCCCTGGCAGGGGGGTGGAATGAGATGGGATTTAAGGTCCCTCCCAACCCAGCCCTTCTGTGATACTGTGAATTAAGGGATGAAAACCTTGAGATGAGGTTTTGTGCCCCTTCCAAGGCTGTCTTCCCACCTCCTTATTCTGTATTCCTTGTGAAGCTGAGAGGGGGGAAAGGAACAAACTTCCTGCCCAGCTCACTTGGAAGCTGGGCCGGCTTCAGCGCCAGCCCCAGGCCGTGTCCTTGGCGTGTTAAATCCCCTTTTGTCCAATTTTCAAATTTATGACTATTTTTAGGCCTCTCTAGGTAGCCTGCAGAAATTTGGGATCTCAAACCTTAAAAAAAAAAAAAAAGTCCTACATAAAAATTTTTGCAGAATATGCAGGAGATGAAACCAAGAGGTTCTGTGGGAATTAGATCAGGATGTACAGAGAAACCAGTCTAAAATTAGACAATCTTTCCAGTTGATATTATTTTTTTACCATCTCAGGGAATTTTCTAACTGGTTACAGCGTTCCATTATGTTCTGTAGGATGGCTAAACTCCAGAGAGCTGTTACTTGGTTTCAAGTTGTGTAAAACTTTTTCACAAAATCGTTTCGTGACTTAAAAGGATACAACCCCAAAATGGGAAAGGACTGCACTGGGTCAGTGCCATGGAAGCACCACCCAGCCCAGTACCTTGTTCCCCAAATACCAACTGCTCAGGAAAAGAAAGAGAGGGAATATGGGCTGAATCTTCCTTCAGGGCATTCTTCCCAAAGCCAGCAGATTAGAGATTGGAGTCTTCCTGTGCAGGGAATGCATCCAAGGCTCTCCGGTTGACCTGTCCCCCATGGATTCTCTTTTCTGAAATCATTTTCTGCTTCTGGCTTCCACTGCATCCTGTTCACTCTCTGCAGAGCACTTGTGGCCTTCCAGCCTGCTCTTCCAGCCCTCCTTGGCCATGGCTTTTCCAGGCAGAGCATCTTCAGCAGCTGAAGCTCTGCTCCTTTAACTGGAGAACATGTTAACATGTCATTTCCAACCTAAGTGTGATTCCTAATCAGATGAACAAGGACCTGTAATCGGAGCTGTTTGACTCCAGGTGGAATCAAGGAAGGAAATAAAGACAGAGTTGACAGCACTCAGTGATAATTACTGGCACACAGGTTAGTTAGTGAGTAGCTCAAAGCAGGGTGTTACTGGTTTGCTTGCACTGATTGCAGCCCCTGTTCACCCAGTCCCTTTCAGACAGAGGTTGTTCCCAAGGTCTCCGATGTAGCCTGAGCCATGTTCCCAATCCCCAAAAGCTGGCAATGGGACCTTTTGGCACAGCTGGCTCCCCGGGCTGGGTCCCACTGAGGAGCAGTGGTCAGCTGGTCACCCTGCTGAGCCTCCAGGCAAACCACCCCCATAACCCGAATATCTCTGCCTTCAGCCCCCGGGGCAAGGAAGGGGTGGGAATGGGCTGGGGGAAAGAGAAACCACTCGTTTTTGTGGCAGCCCAGGCTTGCACCAGGGCAAACTGCTTGGGAATCCACATCTTGGGTCCTGGTGTGGCAGCTGGGAATGGCCAGACCCCGTGAATGTCTGGACCAAATGATGTGTTTATAGCCTGGCTGGCTGGAAGTGGATTCAGTGAGGAAGGCTGGAATAGAGGGCTTCAGACCCAGCCTCAGAGGTCTTTCCTGCCCTGTCACCCAGATGGAGGAGATTAGATCGGGTATTTCCTAGTCGGGATAGTTTAAAGCAAACAGCAGTCGTGCCCTTCAGAGCACGCAGCTCTGCCCCACTGTTGTCAGGGAAAGGAGCATGTGAAAATTGGTGTTTCGGTCTTCACTGGCAAATATTTTGATACTCTTTCAAAAATCTTAATTTGTTTTTCTTCCTTAGCTCTCGGCCGGAGGCCAAGGGAAAGCAAATCAGCAGTCCTGATATTTGATCTGGCTCCATCCCGGCATGTTTTTTTTTAAACAGGGGGACTTTGTCATTTATACATCTGAAGTGTACGTAACAACACTGGCAACAGTTCTATTCTCTGTAAAGCTATCCACACTGCGTGGTTTTAATTCCAAGTATTTTGCACTTAAAAATCCCAGACAGGTTGCCCCAGCTGCTTATTTGCTGGGCTGTTCTTTCTTACGTGGATGCAATTTGCAGGAGTGCTCCTTTCCACTCAAGTGCTCCACTGAAATGTTCCTTTTCAGAGAGCTTCAGCATGTCGTGCTGTGCCTGGCTATCATCCCTGGTGACAGGCATTTCCCTGCTTCCTTAAACTGGGTGGTTGTTCAGGTGAACTCCTCCCCGATGATGTGTTTGGGTTTCAAGCTGCTGTTCTAGCAGCTGTCCCCCGTTTCTACCCTCTCTATTGCATTTCTCAGGAAGAATTGCCTCTTCTTGGCTTCAGCGAACAAAAAGTAACCCAACCCTGTATTTTAATTTAACTGGGAGGATTTTGATGGCACGTTGCCCTTGGTTTAACTGGAGCACAGTTGGGCTGCTTTTATTAGTTTATGGTTAGCTCAGCTCCTCTAGAAACTTCCTTCAGCTGGGTGGTCCACTGGGATGAAAGCAGGGTCAGTTTGGGGGGTCCTCAGGGTATCCTTTGGGAACAGAGGGATTAAACACCGCAGCACCCTCGAACTGAGGGGATGGAAAGTGGGAGCTCAGCCCGGATCTGTGCAGGTGTCAGGAGCTGTGTGCAAGGACCACGCTGCAAGAGGCTTTACTGGGTTAGGGCTGGACTCTCCTTCATGGAATTATGTACTTTAGGACCCCTCAAAAGTCAGTGCTAGAGCCAGGGGGGAGCCAGTGGGGTCGATTTCATTCTCAGCATTTTCTGTCTCACAGCTGCAGGGCTGTACTTCCCTGCCTGCTGCAGGAGCCCCTGTGTGTCCATAATTTGCCTTTAGGGCATCCAAGGTAAGAAAGCCAAGTTCCTGGCAGCAGCACGGGGATGAGCTTTCTGCAAGGGCCCAGATATTGCCTGGAAAACATCTGGGGAACCAACGAACCAGAAATGCTGCCAAGCCTCAGTGCCCAGAGCTGAGGTGACAGCAGGGAGTGAAGGAGCCAGGGGTAATCCTGAGCTAACAGGCAGAGCTGCCTGCACATTCCTGGGGTTGCAGAGCCTGGCTACAGCAGTGTTTGCTGCCTGCTGTCCCTCAGGAGCACAGGGCATGCACATCCCACATCCCAGCATCTCCTGGCTGCCTCGTCTGTCCTTCCAGAGCGCTAAATTACACTGCAAGCATTCACCGTGAGCTCACAGAGGAATCCTGGGACCAGATCCACTGAAATCCCTGCCTTAGGACCTTCCCAGGGATTATTGCTCAGACACCTGTGGCTGTGATTCATCCTTTCACAATAAGACTGGAGTTTGTTGCCAGGAGAGGTATCTGGAGGTCTAGGCTAGTCCCTTTTTGTCAGGGGCAAATTTGGTTTCAGAGAACCATCACCCAAACCTGCTTGCTTATTAAACTACTCTGAGCAGCTTTAATGGCACATACAAGGGTTTGTTTATTTTGTTTTTTCTAAATTTAAGTTTTTAGAAGTTTTGGTTCTTTCAGACATCTCAAGAGCTGCTGCCCCAGTGCAGTGAGGGCACAGAAGTAGGAATCACACCATTTCTCCCACTCAGGTTTCAGCTGCAATTTATGATTTATCTTTGCTTCTCATGTGTGACTGTGGAGAAAGGATTCAGTCTGGATTTGCAGCAAGACATACCTTGACCATCAAATGATGGCAGAGTCATTACTGAAAAGAAAGGAAAAACTCTTTATCAGGCCAATCTTTTTCCACATAGGAGCTTCAAAGGGACACCAGTCAGATAAAAGCATGCAAAGCATCAGGCTGCTTGCCCATTTGCAATGTGCTCTGTGGTGCTTGCCTCAGGAGCAGCCAGACAGGTTGTGTGCAGTCACTCTTGCTGAGTGTGAGCATCTGATTGCTCTGTTGCTCAACAGGACAGGGAACAAAGGGAATGCATTGGCTTGGAGGGAGCCCCTTCCATTGAAAACCCCCACTCACCTGTGCTTTTAATCTCATGGTTCATTCAGAAAGGAGTTTTAACCACGAGGAACTGTTTATATTTAGGGAAGTAAGATTTTTCCTAAGTCAGCCCCCAAGTGCCCATGAATCAGTGCTGTCGGCGGGGCAGGAGAAAGTGATTCACCCAGGCCTGTGACAGTGTGGCAGGGCTGGTGGTGGGAGGTTTGGGAAGTGCAGCTCGTGCAGGCACTCTGAGTGTGCCCAGTCATGAGCCAGAGCTGGGCAAGGCTTGTCCCATCCTGTGGTGTCTTCCAGCAGGGGCCAGTACCAGGTATGTTCGACATGGGGACACTTGGAGCCTGTCCCAAAACTCCTCCCCTGATTTTTTCCTAGCTGAAGGTAGACGTTTTTCCTAAAGCAAAGGGTTTTTTTTTTTTTCTCTTTATCTTTTAAATTTAGCAAAAATTATTTAACAGATGTGGCTGCAGCAGGCGTACAGAGGTGCAAGTGTCACGTGAGTATTCAAAAGCTATGGCACCAGGTACGTTAGCCTGAAGTAGCTGTTGCATTACGGTTTTATCCCCCACTGCTTTGTTTTGCTTGTTTTGCCTGAAATCCAGTGTTCGTGTGAAGAAAAAACCCTCTATTTAAGTGGGTTGCTAGTGCTTCCAGTAGCACTTTACCCAGTTGGTTCAGCAGTTAAATTGTTCTGTGCACTTGCTGGGGCTGTGCTAACTCATTCCACTTCGTTGCACCGGGATGCTGGCGGGGCTGCCCTGGCACGTGGCCTTGGTGGTGACAGTGGCACCATTCAGCCCCGCTGTGCAGATCTCCGTGGCACTGGGCATTCCGCCTCTCCCTCCTGTTTCCCTTCAGGGCTCTCTGCTGACCCCTGGGCACCTCCAGGGACACGGTAGCATTGCCAGTGTAAGGAATGGCGCTGCTCCTCCGTGCCCTTCCGCACTGCCAGGGATCCCAGATCCCGACGGAAGCTCTGCTGCTGCTTCCCACATCTCCCCATCCCAGCACAGCCCCGGAGCCCCTCTGGTTCCCTTCCTCACCCCGCAGTCCCCCTGCTCTCCACAGAGCAGCCCTGAGTCAGAGCAGTGAAAGCCCTGTGTTCACCAAACGCAGGTTTGTTCCTGGCCCGGGACTGTCCCCGCTCAGCCCCAGCAGGTTTCTGTGGACCAGGATGCCCAGCCTGTGTGCGCGGTGCTGCGCGTGTTCAGCGCGGCGCTGCGGGGCTCCCGGGGCAGCTGCCTGGCAGCTTTCCCTCCCCTGGGGTGGGAGGGAGCAGGAATGGCAGCAGAGAGCTGTGCGGGGAATCCTCCTGACCCTGGGGAACACGAGGCTCCCTCGATGCTGCCTGCCATAGCTCGAGAGCAGAGCGGTGCTGGCAGCTCTGGGCTGTGAGCTGCTCTGAGCTCTCACACCCTCCTCCTGCCAAGGGCCTTCCGTGGGCTGCCCACGAGTCTTTGATAAGGGATATTTACGAGTGGGAAAGGGAGTGCAGGGAGCACGGGGAGATTAGGAGCAGGGCTGTGGCATTGTGCTGAAAAGATCTTTTGACCAGTCCAGCCTGTCACTTGCATTGTGGTGAAGATTGTAGAGATCTTTGCAAAATGTGCTACAATTTAATCTCATGAGTAAGTATAACAAATATATTTACTCTGAGTTCTCCAGCCTTGAGATTTTTTTATAAATGATTTTTTTTTTTTTTTAACTGATATGTTCATATATTAGTTACAGAGTATAAGCCCCATTTATTGACAGGGAAACTGAGGCAGTTAAAACAGTGTTTCACCAAGGTCATCTGAAAAGGCTGTAGCACACTGGGCAGCCCTGGGATCTTGAGAGCCTTTGTGTTTCAGCTCTGGGGGAACTTAAATTTTTGGAAAAATGCTTCACATGCTAATCAGCAGTAAGATAATCTGATGCATACACTGGCTGGCAAGGTTACAAATCCTGTCTCCCTCAAGTTGGTGGTCTGTTCCAGTAGTTCCTTGTTTCCTTAAATCAGCTCATCTTAACTAGACCATGACAGATGCTTCCTACAAGTTACATCGGCTAAGATTTTGGAACTAACTGTGTACTTACTGTAGAGCATAGAATCATGGCATCACAGGATGGTTGGGGTGGAAGGGACCTTCAGGTTCATCCAGTGCCACCCCTTGCCATGGCCAGGGACACCTTCCACTATTTCAGGTTGCTGCAGGCCTTGTCCAGCCTGGCATTGGACACTTCAGGGATCCAGGGACAGTCATTGTGCCAGAGGCTCCCCACCCTCCTGGGAAAATTCTTTCCCGATATCCCGCCCGTCTAAACCTATTTTCTGTCAGTGTGAAGTTAGGGATGAAGGGGGGATGCAGGAAACAGTGATTCCACGGGAATGATGATCCCAGTGCTGGCAGAGGAAGCTGCTCCATCCATCTTTTCACGGCACAGTGCAAAACCTTGCTCGTGGCAGTGCTTTGTAAGCAAGGGGCTCTGAGCAGCACTGCTCCTCTCGGCAGATAATCCCTCCTTTGCATGGACCCGGCTTCCCAAAACCAAGAGTGTTGGGACAGCAGGAGCCACGTGTGGCTGCGGGAGCTGCTCTGGGTGGGGGGACAGGGCCGTACTTCCAGGAAAGCCTGCTCATTCCCACATGGAGGAGCAGAGCAGTCCTGGCCTGTCCGGAGCAGCCTGCCTGTCACTGTGTGCTGCATTAAATAACCAGATGGACCAGCAGAACTGTGCTCGTGGAGCAGGGGAGGAAGTGCTCGTTCTTCCAGCTGGACTCCAAGTGTCCCTTGGGAAGCAGTGTTTATAAAGAACGGGCCATCCACTGCAAATTAATGCCTTAAAAGTTAGTCAGCCCTTCCCCTGCCCCTGAGCTCTCCCCGTCCAGCCCTTGCTCCGCAGGAGGAGGGTTTCACACACAGCTGGTGGAGGGTTTCTTTGTTTCCACAGAGCTGCTCTTGGATACAAAGAAAACTGGTGCTTGAACCAACATCTGGAAGCTTGTTTTCTCTCAAAACAAATACTCCATTCTGCTACCTCTTCTTAGAGACTCTTTTTCTTAAAAAAAAAAAAAAGACTTGTGAATCAAGCACTAGCTGCTCTTGCAGGGGAGGTAGAGGTTGAAATTCCTGTTGTTTTGGCCATATTTCTCACTTCTTTGCATCCTCTTCGCCCAAGTAGCTAAAATGTTTGTTTCCATTTACAGGGTTTGGCCTTCGTTTGTCCTCCAAAATCTGCCACAGATGCCTGTAAATACCGAGGTGGTGGTGGGTATCCCCCTGGGGGGGATTAGCCTTGCAGCAGGGGGCAGACTGAGTCACAGCCTTCAGAGCCCCAGTTCAGTGGGGTTTTCTCCTGACTTGCTCAAACTAGCTGTGCTCTTCTCTCTTCTTATCCTTCCACTGCAAGTTCTTGGTGGTCTGTGGGATTTGGTGGTGACTATCACATGCCCCAGCATTACAGTTTGTGATAAAAACAGAAATAATCTCAACCACATTAACCCCTCAGGGCGGAGGGGGGAAAAAAAAAGAATCCTTTGCGTTACATAATTTTCAAAGGTCAGCCTTGGGGTGTCTGAAAAGTATCTTCAGCTGTAGGTGTGAATGCACAATATCAATGTTTTCTCCTCAGAATGTGTAGGTTGGGCGCTGCTTTTCTCCACACTGCCAGTTTTTGCTACCATATGTTCTCCTTTTGCAAAACCTTTAGCACCGTTAACGTGGCTTAATGTAAACAGATGATGCTGCTTCGTATATTGCAAATTGCCAAGGCCGTAGAGGCACCACCTGGAGCGGTACACGTGTGACTGGTCTTCCCTAGGCTGTGCTGGAAACTCTGCCTCTGCCCCACCTTTTCGTCTCCAGAAGGAAGGAATCTGAGCTTAGATGGCCCACAGGCAAATTATGGACCCACAGGGACCTCCTGCAGCAGCTGGGAAAGCACAGCCCTGGAGCTGTGAGATGTTAAATGCTGAAAATGCAGCTGTCCTCGTGAAGCTGCAGGGAGATGCATGGGACAGCTTCAGTGTCATGGTTTGAAAAAAGTAACCTTTTTTTTTTCGCTTCTCCAGCCGTCCCCACAGAGCATTGGCTACTGTCCATGAATCAGTATAGAGGTAGAGCTTAGGCCACTTCTCTCCCTCTCCAAGGCTTGGAAGGCAGCTATGCTAACCGCTATCCCGCCATCTCTCCAAGGTGGCGAGCTCTTCACTGCCTCAGCACGGCCGCGGTGCCACCTTTCCCTCCAGTCGCTTGTCCTAGGGAGGAGAAGAGATGAGGGATTTTCCAGCGCCAGACAAAAACGGAGGTGTGGAGAACTTTGGTGCTGCCTGGGCACCCGGGCTCTCCCCTCACCCTCACCCTGTGTCTCTCCCCCACAACCAGGACGTCAACGCGGGCGAGGGCAGCGAGTTCACCGACAGCGGCATCGAGGGCGCAGCCACCGACACGGAGCTGCTGTCGCGGCGCTCCAACGCCACCACGGCCAGCTACTCGCCGCCGGCCGGCCGCGCCTTCATCGGCAGCGACAGCGGCAGCAGCTCGGCGGGCGATGGGCTGCGCCAGGGCGTCTACGAGAACTTCCGCCGCGAGCTGGAGATGAGCACCAGCAACAGCGAGCAGCTGGAGGAGGCGGGCTCGGCCCTGAGCGACGAGCAGAGCAGCGGCACCCTCAGCTCCCCCGGGCAGTCCGACATCCTGCTGACGGCCGCGCAGGGCACCGTGCGCAAGGCTGGCGCCCTGGCCGTCAAAAACTTCCTGGTGCACAAGAAGAACAAGAAGGTGGAGTCGGCCACGCGCAGGAAGTGGAAGCACTACTGGGTGTCGCTGAAAGGTACGGGGGAGGCGGGCAGGGATGCGTCCAGGTGGGCACTCTGGGTGGCCCTAAAAGGTACCCAGAAAGAAGACTCAGAGGTGACCTTATCACTCTCTACAACTCCCTGAAGGGTGGTTGCAGTCAGGTGGGGGTTGGTCTCTTTCTCCAGGCAGCAGCTGACAGAAGGAGAGGACACAGCCTTGTGCTGAGCCAAGGGGAATATAGGCTGGATATTAGGAAAGAGTTTTTTCCAGAAAGGGTGATAAAGTATTGGAATGGTCTGCCTGGGGAGGGGGTGGATTCACCATCTCTGGGTGTGTTTGAGACAAGGCTGGATGTGGCACTCGGGGCCAGGGTTGGGTTGAGGTGTCAGGGGTGGGTTGGACTCGATGATCTTGGAGGTCTCTTCCAACCTGGTGATTCTGTACTGAGGAAGCAGGCAGGGATTCCTCCAGGTGGGCACAGTGGGTGTCCATGAAAGGTACGGAGGAAGCAGGCAGGGATTCATCCAGGTGGACACTCGTGGTGTGTCCATCAGGGTGGTGAAACCGGGGGCCTGGACTCGTAACAAAAGCTGCTGTGAACTTCAGCATCATTCACATGGAGTGTGGGGAAGTGGCCCTGCTGTTTTTCAGGGGTTTGGTGTGGTGGTTGCTGATGTGCTCAGTGATGGCACGTGTGTAGTCCAAGGCACAGCAGTGGGATTCTTTCCTTGCTTGGAGCTCTGCTGGCACCACCCAGGGTGGCTTCCCTGGGCACTCCCTTGGGGAAGAGTGTGCCTGGCTTGTTGACAGCTGAACAGCCCTGTGAAGCCACAGGCACACGATGGGGGGAGGCTCTTGGTGGTGACAGTGGCTGGCGTTCACACAGGGGCTCTGCTTTGCTCTGCATCCCTCCCGTACCTCTCCTTCCCCAAGAGGTGCTTCACGAGGATAAACACTCAGGGTTGCAGCACGTTTGCAGGGTGGACAGGAAGCCGTGCTTGGTCATCAAGGCTGACTGTGTGGCTCTGGCTGTGTCACCCACCCCGTGGTGGGCAGCCCTCAGCACCCAGCTGCCCTGCCACAGACCCTTTCCTCCCCGGATTGTTCCTGCTAGGCATGTGCTCATAAGCTCATCTTGCTCATAAACTCTCATCTTCACGTGCTCCACCAGCAGTGAAAACAGGAAGCCACGGTTTGGGGCTGGCCTCCCTGTCCTGTGCTGCAGGCAGAGCCGTGTCTGCTGCTCTAGGTGGGGTCACCCAAAAGGCTCGGTGTGCTCAAACCCTCTCCTCCCCACAGAGAGCTCTTCTCGGGGCACTTGTTTATTTTTAATTTGCAGCGCTATTTTAAAACCCGAAGCAAACAGCAAAAGAGCAAAGTTGGGAGCCAGCTCCCAACTGGGAGAGGTGGAGAAACGGGAGAGGAGATGGGGAGGTGAGGGGCAGCCCTGATCTCCTGGGAGGGGGCAGGAAGGTCTTGCTGTGAGGAGCCGGCAAACAAAGGGCCATCTGGGAGGAGAAAGGGGAAGGATGAACAGGGCAGTGATGTTGTTTTGAAGAGCTTTGACTCAAGTGGAGTGTTAACTCCTTGGATTGCTGTGCCTTGATAGTGGCAGTGTTTAACGCAGGCTTTGAAGTGAACAGCTGCCATTGTTTGGCTGCGAATAGTTTTCTGAGAGGCTGGGTACCAGGGCATCCCTTTCCAGTGCCACAGCAACCGTGTGCCAGCTTACAAACGACTGGAGATGGTGTGGGAAGGTGGGAGAGGAGGAGACTCCTTTCTTTTTGAATCTTCCAGATTGCACCCTTGCTTTATACTTTTTTTTTTCCCTTCCCCTGGAGGATTGTAAAGATTATTTTGTAACACTGAGCAGGTTGTTTGCTGTCCTCAGCTAAGTTTTTTTGTCCATCAGTCTTTCAGCAAGCACAGCTAATCCCAGCCCGTTTTAATTGCAGTTACTGTCTGCATCCAGTAATTGAATGGCCTGGTCTTTGCCTTGCAGGGACTGTAGCAGCCGCTGCAGAGGCTGAGGCTGGGCCATGCCCGGGGGCCTGTCTGCTCCCGGGGCTGGCTCACAGCTGGTCGTCACCCTCAGGGGACCAGGATCTCAGTCTGCATCCTCCCTGGGAAGGGGTGGCCACGGACTGTCCCAAATTTGTAATTTCTTATGGTGTTTCTCATCTGGGGCTGTATTTTACTGCCGGTGACGTTCTGTTTTGGCAATGCCGGGGAGAACAAAACTCAAGGAGAGCAAACCAGCCCTGAGTCAGGGCTTGGTGTGCCCTCTTGGCATTAAAACCAGCACCTCACCAAGCTAAAAACTGGGCACTTGCTGGTGCTCTCCTCTGTGCAAACCCGGGCAGGGTGTGGCAAACGCTCCCTGAGCGCTGTGAGGGTTTATTTCCAGGCTCAGCCTCAGCCCTGAGGGGCTGCAGGGCATTTGAATGTGCTGCTTGTTGTCTCCTGCAGGCTGCACGTTGTTCTTCTACGAGACTGATGGCAGGTCTGGCATTGACCACAACAGCATCCCCAAGCACGCTGTCTGGGTGGAGAACAGCATCGTGCAAGCCGTGCCTGAGCACCCCAAGAAGGACTTTGTCTTCTGCCTCAGCAACTCCCTCGGGGATGCTTTCCTCTTCCAGGTTGGTTTTTGCAAAGTTTTTTTACTGTCTCCCAGCAAGGAGGGCATCCTAGCTCTGGTTGAGATCCGTGGAAAATCCCGCTGACTCCAGTAGCTTTGGCAGCACTAGAGGAAGGACGTGATTTGGACGTGATCAGTGTCAAATCTGCTTTTTCAATAACTGACTGGGCCCCCTTTGTGTGTATGGCTGCAGCAAAGAATGAAGAAATGCTCCTGCATCACTAAAAACTGGTTGGGCAGGATGCTTAGAACGCTCAGGCCAGGCCAGTCACCACCCAGGGCATCCAGCCGGGCATTAAATGTGCTGTGCCACTCTCTGTGTCTTGCAAGAGACCTGTGTCAAGGGCAGGGCCTTCCAGAGAGGCTCGAGGGGCTGACAAGCCCAAGAGAAGTTTGAGGTGTCTGAACCTGCAAGTGCTCTCGCAGTGGGGCTGCAGAATCCAGCTGCCCCTTGTTCACACCCCTTGCTGCTGCCCAAGAGGAGACTGGAAGTGCAGGGTTTGGTTCTTTAATCGGAAAATAGAAATGTCTCAAGTTTGCTGGGTACATTTAAAAAACAATCCAGGACTTGTATCAAAGACCATACATTAGCTGATGTGTTTCACTTGAAAAGATTTCTGTAATTCAGTAACCTCTGCTTCCCTGAGTGGTTTTTTAGGTTGGCATCCCCTTTGTTACGTCAAGGGGGCACTAAGCAGGGTGTGACTTTCTGTTCCTTGCTGAGGTGGGTGCGTTTCCTCCTCTTTTGATTCAGTTTTCTTCACTGGAGGAATCCCTTTATTTCCCTTTCCAGTGACAATGGAGTTTCTTGCCTTCTTAAACCAGAAGCTACTCTGGGGTAGGATGTGTCCCCACGTCATCACTCCATTGTATTCCAGAGCAAAAAATAGAATTACACTGTGTTGTAGGTCCTTGCAGCTGTCCTTGACAAAGGGCTGGATTTTCAAACTGAGTGCCTGACTGCATACTGAAAAAAATCTGTCATTTTTTTTGTGGACTAACTTCTCTGCCACCTCAGTGGGATTTTCCCTCTTCTCCTTCTGTAGCACTGCCCTGCCCCTGTGTCCTTCACGTCTCCCCTGGGAAGGGGATGTGTATTTTGGCACCTGGAGACCTTCCTCCAGGTGAGAGGGAGCCACAGAGCCACAGAAAGGCCTGGGTTGGAGGGGACCTTAAAGATGATCTTATTCCATCCTTGCCATGGGGGTGGAACAAGATGATATTTAAGCCTTCCACTGTCCCAGGCTGCTCCCAGCCCCAGTGTCCAGCCTGGCCTTGGACTCTGCCAGGGATTCAGGGGCAGCCACAGCTTCTCTGGGCACCCTGTGCCAGGGCCTCCCCACCCTCCCAGGGAACAATTCCTTCCCAATATCCCATCCATCCCTGCCCTGTGGCAGTGGGAAGCCACTCCCTGTGTCCTGTCCCTCCATGTCCTTACAAACAACCCCTTTCCACGTTTCTTGTGGGCTCCCAGACTGGAAGGTCCTAATGAGGTCACCCCAAAGCTTATTCCCTAAGGACCCGGTGTGATCATGCCACAGGTAGGTTTTTGTGTAGGGAAAAAGCAAAACCGAGCCCTTTCAGGCAAAACCCAGTCATTTATTTTGCCAGGAATGTTTTGTGCTGTGTCCCTTCTGCCATGGGAGCAGAGGAGAAGGAGGGGATGCCCTCAGAGCCCCACACCCAGCACAGAGCTGTAGCAGGAGAAACCACAGCCCTGCAGGCCAGTTCTGTGCTGGGGAGGAGAAATCAGGGCTGCTTGTGATCCCACACATCCTGGACACCTGGTAAGCAGCCTGCCCACTGCACTGCCCCCAGAGACATCCCATCCCTCCCACAGGGCTCTGCAGCTCTGGCTGTGCCCACAGAGAGCCAGCCCTGGCACGTGTCACATGTCACACGTGTGTGCCAGCAGCTCACAGCACCCTGTGGCACCACGTACTGCGTCAGGTGTTTGCAGCTTGTCTGCGTGGTCCTTCCCCTTGAGAAGGGCAGTGATTCCCATCGCCTGCTCGTCTGCCAGGGGAGTCTTCAGCTCCTAAAATCCACTCCAGACCCCTTTTTTCCTCTCTCTCCCCAGGAGAAGAAAAACAAATCTACTGGTGTACAGATAATACTTTGAAATTTAATAAGATAACAAACACTGTTAGGATTTTGCTAGGAATTAACAAACACACCATCTCATTCTAAGTCCAGTGTTGGTCTCTTCTCTGCTGGAGATGAGGTTTCAGCACCTGACTGTGGGCAAAGTGTCTCCCATTCTGGCAAATAATTCCTGTATTTCCAGCAGACATTCCTCAGCAAGGGGCGCTCAGAGGGTCTCGAGCAGTGGAATGAGAGCTTGCTGGTGGTACTGCCTGGGCACAGAGCCTGGCCAGTTTCAGCCATACAGTGCCAGCTGAAGGCAAGGAAATGGGGAAGGAGGAGGTCAGTCCTTCTGGAGCAGATCCTGCTCGGGGCTTCTAGCGTGAGTGAGGGGAGCGGTGACATTCTGGGACACGTGTGTGCCACTTGCTTCAGTAGCACAGAAGTTTGGGGAGCATCAGTCTGAAGCCCAGCCTGTGCATGTGTGATTGCCAGAGCTGGCCTTCTCTGGGAAGCTCTCCTTGCCTCCATGCTCGGCTGTTGGCTGCAACCTCAGCAAGGATGACCTTCCTCATCATCTCCAGCAAATGCAGAAGTCATGCTGGGTGTCTATTAATAGATCAGGCATCATCAGGAAGTTTAATTAGAACGAGGTGGTTTGGCACCTTGCTACTTTTCCAGCCAGGAGCCAAATACCAGTGTGATTATTGCCACAGGCTGGCACTCACAGGAAGTCCTCTGCAACCCTGAGCTGGCCGGAAAGTTTGTTTTATAACCTACTGTGAAAAGGAATGGAGTTTAGTAAAAGGCCTGAGGAGACAGACTTTTTATTTTGAAAATCTGGAAAGGTTCTTCTTTGTGTGTCAGAAGGCTCTAATCAGAACAGTCCTGTTCCAGGAAAATGTGCTGGTGTCCCATGCTCCAGCCCTGTGTCTCATGGAGTGGTTTGGGCTGGAAGGGACCTTAAAGCTCATCCAGTGTCACCCCCTGTCCATGGGCAGGGACACCTCCCACTGTCCCAGGTTGGCCTGGCCTTGGACACTTCCAGCAAGAAGAAGTGTTCCCTTCTCCCCAGCTGTTGTATCCATGTTTGGGAAGGGACAGTGCCCGAGCTGTGAAAAGGAGGATGAGCCTGCCTTTAATGGTAACAGGGCTGTCTTCAGAGTGCTTTGGGACCCCCAGAAGTGCACAGCTTGCTTGTCTGTGCACCATAATAAAGCTGCTCATACTTACCACGGTCATGTTTTATGCCATCAGTTTATTATCGACTGCTGCATGCCAGGAAAGCTCTCCATCCTGGGAAGAGCTCAGGGGCGGTGCATCCCCTGCCTTGAGGAACTGGAGTTTAGAAATCTTGGTTAAATATCGAGCTGGAAATTACGGCAGCACTGCACTGAGCCAGGGGAGGTGATTCCTGAGGCCTTGCTGAGAAGCACCCCTCAGCTGCAAAGCACAGATAGAGGTGTAATTCCAAGTGCTGAGTGCCCGGTGCCGAGTTAAAAATGGCCTGCTTAAGGATGGCGGGGGGGGGGGTTATTGCTTCGACAGGAATAAGTGGATTTAAGGCTTTGAATCTTGAGATCAAAGGGAAAGGCAACTCCTTGGAATTGCATTTGTTAACGTGCAGTCGGTCTGAGAGGGGATCCTGACTGGCTGTGCCCTCTTTCCCCGCGTGCAGACGTGCAGCCAGACGGAGCTGGAGAACTGGATCACGGCCATCCACTCGGCCTGTGCCACCGCCGTGGCGCGGCAGCACCACAAGGAGGACACGCTCAAGCTGCTCAAAACGGAGATCAAGAAGCTGGAGCAGAAGATCGACATGGACGAGAAGATGAAGAAGATGGGTGAGATGCAGCTGTCCTCCGTGACAGACTCCAAGAAGAAGAAGACCATTCTGGATCAGGTAAGCTCTTGCTCGCGTGAAGTAAGTCCCTAGCGAGGGTTTAAGGCCTTCCAGAGGTTGGCGAGAGCTCCCTGGAGCAGGAGAGCTGTGCTGGCTGCCTTAGCTGCACCGTTTCTCCCTCTGGTCCAGCATGGGCTGTCTTCTGCTGGCCTCCAGGAGATGTGGATAGCAGCAGGGCGAGTGAAGAGGCTGCCAGGCCATGGCTGCAGGATGCCTTGGGGAGCAGCTGCTCACACACCAACACCGCTGCTGCTTTAAGTGTGCCAGAGGCTGCTGCTTCTGCTGAAGAGGCCATCCCTGGTTTCTGCTTGTCACAAGGGCCTGCACTGACCTTGTGGCTGCATCCCTGGCTCCCCCTTGGCCCCCTCCTCGTGCCTTCACGTGGGCAGCGTGGCTGGGTTTCAGGGAGCCTCGAGCAGATGTCTCTCCCGCTGCTGCAGCAGCACCTTATTTTGGGGAAACTTAACATATGGCTGCTGCTTCCCTCATTTGGAGCTCTCGTGCCAGGGCTGCCAAGTGTGCCTGCAGTGCGAAACATGGCAAGTGGCTGGGGCTGAGCTAAAGAGATTTGTACCCCCTGGAAGCCCGTGAGCAGGGGGGAGGGGGGAGAAAGGGGAGGGGGATGCTGAAGAGCTGCACTCAAAGCTGTCAGTCACAGTGAGAGGGCAGAGCAGTCTCCCTCTTTATGTAACTGAGTTTGTCTGCATGCTTTGAAACTGTTTCCTGTAAGCCATTTGAATTATTTAAATAAGCCCTTCCATAGGCTGATTACAGCACTCTTGCACTGATCAGATTAATTATCCCCAGTGTATGGCACTTTTTCAAGCTCTGCTGGTGCTCACAGCAAAGCTGCTGCTGTGGCTGCTGATTTGGGATGCCCTGTGCCTGGAGTTTGGTGGGGGTTTGCTCTTCTGGTTCCTCAGATGCTCTTGATGCATGACAGAAGCCTCTTAAGGGACTGCTGAGCAGCGAATCCTGGAAATACAAAGAAAATTAAAAATGAAATTTTAATCCTGTTAATTAGCATTGTATCAAAGGAGCCGTTGTCCCAGGAGGAGGCTTCTGCCGTGAACGTAGAAAAAGTTGTTTTCCGTCTAACGCAAACTCTTTTGCTATTTGCATCCTTTGGGGGGTTGGGAGGGCGGGGGGAAAATCAGGAATCAGAGTTTGTTGAGTGAGATCAGCATTGGTGAAAGGGGTGCGTTACTGGGAATTTTTTTCAAGGCATTAACCAGCCTCCTCTGCCCTTCTCTCCCCTCGCTGCCGGGCCCAGATCTTCGTGTGGGAGCAGAACCTGGAGCAGTTCCAGATGGATCTGTTCCGGTACCGCTGTTACCTGGCCAGCCTGCAGGGCGGGGAGCTGCCCAACCCCAAGCGGCTGCTGGCCTTCGCCAGCCGCCCCACCAAGGTGGCCATGGGCCGCCTGGGCATCTTCTCCGTCTCCTCCTTCCACGCTCTGGTGAGTGGGCACATCCAGCTTTCCTCCAGATGGGTGCAACTACTGACCAAATACTCCAGAATCCGCCCTCTGCTGATCAGCACCCCTGCTCCACAAGGGGGATGGGAAGTGTTCTTCTCTGCTGCCTACAGTGTCACAAATAATTGTTTAAGCTTCAGTACTGTAACAACCCAGCTCTTAAAAGCACAGGGAAATGTTTTGCAAAGTGGTGGGGTTTTAATGAGTTTAAGTCAAGTTCTTGGGCTGCTGGCGGTTCACAGGAATAGCTGAGCTCCACTGTTGTCTCGTAGATGTCAGCTGTACCCTTCAGTTGAATGCAGAGCTGTAATTCAGTCAGGGGCGTTTTTATTCTTTCCTATATGAAAAGATTAGCGTCATCATCCTGCTAATTGCTGGTGGATTTATTATATTTTTTAAGTGGCGGGCTGTAATTTGCATTTATGCTTTTTTTTTTTTTTTGCATCAAGCAAAGCACTGAGCGTTAGCCTGAAAAACAGTCTGCAGTCTGCCTCTTCGTGCTGGTGTCTCTGGAGAGCCAAGGGAAAAAATGTGTTTTGAAAATGTTGTGTTGGAAGAGACACGTGTTTTCTTCTCCTCTCAGCAAACTCTCGTGTCCTCCTTTGCCCCCAGGAATGTGGAGAAATGCAAGCTCACGTTAGGAGCCCTAACTCAAGTTTCAGGAAGGGAATTTACCCAGAGAAGCTGTGGCTGTCCCATCCCTGGAAGTGTCCAAGGCCAGTGGATGAGGCTTGGAGCAGCCTGGAATAGTGGAAGGTGTCCCTGCCCATGGCAGGGGGTGGAATGGGGTGGGCTTTAAGGTCCCCTCCATCCCAAACCGTTCTGTAATTCCATGACCCAAGTCTCCTGAAGATGTTCCTCAGTACATTCATCCAAGGATGTGCTGAGTTCTCCCAGGTGGCTCTGCATAAATGTCCCAGGTACAGCTGCAGAACCTCTCACAGTCTGGCCTGTGCAAATGGGGATGTTGCTGTGGTGGCCAAGTTCTCCTTTTCCTTGATTTTCCCAAGGAGAGCCCCCACAATCCCTCACACAGTTCCCTGGCAGCCTTCTGTCCATCCCAGCTGTAGTTCTGGCTGTGCTGCATCCCAGCAGCCAGATGTTCCTCAGCTGGGCAGCTGTGGGCATCACTCGGGGGTGTGGGTGTTGCCGCTGGGGCTGCCAGACGTGTGGCAGTGCCCTTGTGCTGCTCTGGGCTCTGGGAGTGCAGCACTGAGGTGTTCAGCAAGTGCAGTCAGCAGGGTGGGGCTGGCTGTGCCTCCCGTTCCTGCCTGCTGTTCCTTCCACTCCCTTGCTGGCAGGAGAGAAGCTCCTCTCCTCAGGCCACCTCCACGTGGGAAATCTGCTTTGGCATCGGCCCTGAACACTTCAGCTCTGAGTGATGTCCCCCTGATCTCCTCCAGAGCTTCCCCACCTGGGAAACACTCCCCGGATCGCTGGGCTCAGTAAAGGCAGATGTCTCTTGTTGCCACGGGCCGTTTTGCAGAGCAGTTGACCCTGCTCTGATGGGAAGGGTCGTTTCAGGTTGCTTTTCCCGTTCCTGTGCCTCGTTCAGTCCTTCAGATGTCCCTTATCTTTAAGGAAGTGCAGGTTGGAATGCCGTGACCTCCCTGCAAGCCTTTATCTGGCCTTGCTGCACTTCTGAGTCAGCGCCAGGATGCCCAGAGTGTTTCCACAGGAAAGAGCAAAGAGCAAGGCTGAGTTTTTGGGAAGCAACAGATAAGTGTGGAACTCTCAGGTTTCACACGTCCAGCTTTGAAACCTTGCTAGGAAAAGAAAAACAAAAGAAAAAACCCAACCCCTTCACTGGTGCTGAGGTTTTGCTCTGTGATGATTAGGCTGCTTTAAAATAAATGCCAAAAAACGATGGGGGTGGTGTGTACTGTCCATTTCAGTATTTGATGCTGGGAGAAATGAGTTAATCTGCGGTGAGAGGGCAGCAGCCTGGCAGCATCCCCACTGTCCCAGCAGTGAGAACCCTTTGTTGCTGTAGGATTTGCCTTTTTCCCCCCTCCCCAGACCCCGCAGTTTGGTGGGGGGTGTGTGCAGGGGCTGCTGCAGCTCTGCTTCTGAGGCCATGTGGCATTGACAGGTGGCGGCTCGCACGGGGGAGTCGGGAGTGAGGAGAAGGACACAGGCCATGTCCAGGTCTGCCAGCAAGAGGAGGAGCAGGTTTTCTTCTCTTTGGGGGCTGGACACCACCTCCAAGAAGAAGCAGGGGAGGCCGAGCATTAACCAGGTAAGCACGTGGAGGTTTGGGGTGGTGTTACTCACAGGGTGGTTTGTTAGCAGGGAGAACGCAGCTGGCACAGAGAGTCACTGGCACGGAGTCATCACGTCCCTCATCCCCTTCAAAAGCCAGGGGCTGTAGCTGCACATCAGTGCCCAGCAGCTCCTATCCAAGGTTTGGAATTTGCCTTTCCTTCGGCTGAATTCTGCTGTTGCATTTCTGCTGCTCCTGCTTTTCTTCAAGGTGCCCTCCCTGATCTAAGGAGCAGCAAAGCAGCAGTGTAAAACAAATACAACTTTGAAAAGAAAAAAACCCCAAACAATTCAGAGTTGTTTGGTTATTTTTAATTTGAAATGCCGAGTTTGTACAATGCTTTAAACGTAGCCGAGTTTGGTGAAAACTTCATAAAGTGACAAGAAGCTTTGCATTTGGTCGGGACATTCCCTGTTTTGCTTCAGATTTATAAAAAAGCAGAAGTTCTGCTGTTTCCACCCAGTCACTGCCCAGATCTTTCTCTAGAAAACATGTTTCAGTGTGGTAGGAAGGTGCTTCTCTGTTATTCTTTCCAAACATCCCTAATTACAGCTTTCGCTTTTTGAGAGCCATACCTCATCTAATTGCAGGAAATGTAGGCTCTGCCTTTCTCTTCTCTTCCCTCGCTTTTTGTGAGGAGAAAGGCTGGGGACACACGTTGTTCTGTGCCCTGTGATTTCTTGTGCTGTCTGTTGAAGCAGCAGTGGGTGTTTGTTTTGTTCAGCAGAGGATGAATGCTGGGGAAATTGTTCAGCTTGTTTGGAGAGAGACGCTAGAAGTTCACCTGGTATTTAGAGGCTGAGCAAAAGCCCATGGTTTGGCTGGAATGCAGCTCCCTGAGCACATTCCCAGTCCCTTGTGCTGATGCTGTAGCATCCCTGTTGCTTTGTATTTACTTGCCCCAAATCCCTTGTCCTGAGCTGGGATCCTGCCCGTGCTGTTTTTTTCCTGCCCTGAGCCTCCCCCTTTTGTTTTCCCTTTCAGTGGGGATAATTGCATTCTCCACGCTGCCTCCCCCTGTTCCTGCCCTCCTCCACAGCACAGGCATGGAGAGGGATTCTGTTCCAGGTTAAAGGAAAGTCATTGTGGAGAGAGTTGTGAAAAGTGTGAAGTTTGGAGAATGTAGCAGAGTGTCTAAATGCAGTGCCTGAACATGTTTCCCTTGCTTGTGCAAAGTGTTGCCTATTGGAAGCAGCCAGCTGTAAACCCCAAAGAGGCAGAGACCTTTTCCCATCCTGCCTGGTCCCTGCTTCATTTTAGCCAGGGAATAATTAACCAGTGCAGCAGCTTGATCCTACAGCTGTGCTGATGTGGAGCTATAAAACTGAGCTTTTCAGTTTTCATTATTGGTTTCTGCTGCAGCACCAACCCTGCCTGCCCATCTGATGCAGACCTGTGCTGATTTGGGGTGGATCCTGCAAATACCCTGTTTGGTCATTCCCCCTGCACGGGATCCTGTTGTATTTGGCTCTCTGGCTCGTGCTGGGTTACCAGCTCCTGTTTCGTTAGAGAAGGGTTACCCTGACTTGTGCTTGAATGTTTGCTGAGCGCATTTTGGCAGCTGGGTCATTGCAAAGCCAGCCAGAAGCAGAGCCCTTCTGAGTTCTCAGCATTGGCAGAGGTAGGGAAGTGCTCATTTCCCACTTTTACGGGAGGGAAAACGCAGCACAAAGAGAGATAAAATCAGTCCAGCTCCACCAAGGAAGTCAGGACAGACCTCCAGGCAGAAGTGGCTTCTAATCGTGCTGTACCACCCCATCACCAGCTTTTCACCTCACTTCCTCTTCCATCAGGCTGCTATTTATCTTTTCCCCCGTGCATCTGCAACAGAGAGGCCGGGAGGGTTGGAGAGGTCCCCCAGTTCACTGCCCTGCAGTGCTTTGTGGAGGGCCCAGGTCTGGACAGAGCCAGGTGCAAAGGTGTCAGTAAAGCCACAGCTGTGCTCAGGAGGGGTGGTCCTGGTGGGGCATACAGGACAGCACTGCCCTGTATTTAAGGAGCAGCACTTGGAGTGAGCTGTCCTGGTGTTTGGGATCCCGTCTCTCCTTGTTCCTCCTTGTTCCTGTGTTGTTTCTTTTTGGATGACAGGCTCAAGCAAAAAGAGGATAGAGGGGCTGCTGGATGGAATTTACCCACCCTGAAGAAGGTTTTCCCCATCCTAAATTTCTACAAGAGTGAAAAATTTCTCCAAGGAGTGTGTTTGGAGATGGATGTTTGTGTTTCTCAGTTTGATTTCAGTGCTGGATGTTAGGCAGACTGTTCTGCCCTTGGCATGTGCTGCACACAGAGAGTCACATTTGTGTTTTAAAGCAGATTCCCTCTGTCGTTCCTCAGGTGTTTGGAGAAGGAGTCGATTCAGTGAAGAAATCTCTTGAAGGCATCTTTGATGACACAGTCCCGGATGGCAAGGTAAAACCCCAGCTCTCCAGCTGCCTCCTTCCCCCACATTTGCAGCCAGTAAATTCAGAATTGTCACTGTTGTCTCTGGCATAAAGAAGGCAGAGGCACTCGTCCATCTTGAGATGTTCCAACTGAATTTTATTCAAAGTCCTGCGTCTTTTATACACACGGACTTAGGTATCATATTATTGGCTAAGAACATTGCCATCCTCTTAAACCTACTGGTCAGTTAAGGATAACTACAAAGGTCCAGCCTCTTTATGGGAATGCACAGCTGCACAGGTGTTTACATTCCTGAATTGTACAGATCTTACAAACAACACCGCAAACCGTGAGAACACTTTGTCTCAAAACTGCAGTTAATATGCCTGGGTTTTTCTGCTCAGGCTTTTAACAGCATCCACACAGAATAAATACTAAGATTTGCAATTTCGCCATTTCTAAGCATAGGAGCTGCAGTACCCACAACAGTTTTGTTGGCATTGCTTTGCCCAGAAACGCTGTGCATTTCAGTTTTAAATTTAAATCTGCTTTTATCCCCACTGGTTTTTTGTTGCATTCCTAGCATTCCCAGTAGCCATAGGGTGAAATCCCAGGAGAAGCACACTGCAGCAGTGTAGCTGTGTGGGTGGCACAGGAGGCACACTCCATCCTGCTCGGGGAAAACTGCGGGTTCCTGTCCAGACAAGCCTTCATCTTGGGGTTAGGAGCAAAATATCTCTCTAGGAGGGCTCTGATACAGCCCATAATACACTGGCTATTGATGAAGAGGGAGCTGGGATACTCACGCTGGATTTTGTCTATTTAGAGGGAGAAAGAAGTGGCCCTGAGCAGTGTCCACCAGCACAACCCCGACTGTGACATTTGGGTGCACGAGTACTTCACGCCCTCGTGGTTCTGCCTGCCCAACAACCAGCCGGCCCTGACGGTCATCCGGCCTGGGGACACCTCGCGGGACGTGCTGGAAATGATCTGCAAGGTAAAACCCGCCCTGGGCCAGCTGGGAGAGCACTGCAGCCTCCTGTGCCACTGCTTGGGACTGCTCTGCACTGGGACACCGCGCCTCGGGGAGGTGGAAAACACAAATTACACCGCCGTGCTGAGGCCAGGAGCGCAGCAGGAAATTCCCTGCAGCTGGAGCTGACTTGGCTCCAGGGACAGGCAGCAGGCTCGGGTTTGCCTTCCCCGCTCTGGCTGCTGTGCACGAGCCTGGGAGTGCCTTCAGTCGCTGCTGCCTTTCACAGAGCCAGCCATGCTCTGGCCCTGCCGTGGGACCCCGGTCGCAGCCACCCTGGTGCCCCCAGCTCTGCATCCCTCCCCATTTCTGCCCCTTCACCAGACAGGTGAGGTGATCTCACCCCTTCCCAGGAGCCAGGGGCCACCTGTTCCCAAGTGCCACCCCTCCTTCCTTCCCCTTGGGCTGGCACTGGGGAGATCAGCAGCACCAGGAGTGTGTTTGCTGCCTGCACTGCGGAGCCAGAGCCAGAGCCAGCCTCGTGTGGGTGGCACCAGGGCACAGGGGAATGCTTTTATCGACGTTGGAGTGGGGTAGAGGGGGGGGAGAGGAGAAAAACCACCTGGCTTTCTTTGCCAGATGAAGTATCAGAAACACAGGGCCATTAAAAGGAGTTACATCTCCAAAGAGTTGGAAACTTTGACAAATTAAACACAGCCTTTCAGATCTGGCAGCTACACAATGTGTGTTTTCTGAGCCAGCGAGACCCAGTGCCTGTCACGTGCTGCTCTGAAAAGTGAGTCTGCTTTGTACAACAACAGCAGCAGGAGAAAAGAAAACATTTATTACCATTGAGAGCTTAACTTTGGGGACTTGGGGAACGTGTTGCATGTGCTTCCAAAGGGAGGGAAGGTGAGAGAAAGGCGCTTGTTTGCAGTAATGGTACGGCGCGCTCGTCTCTCTGCCAGGTGCAGCTTGTGAAAGCTCTGCTTTGTGTTCAGCCAGAGATGACATTTTTGGAGAGAGACATAACAGGGGAGCTGGATGACACGCTATTAGTAATGATTTATTTTTAGGATTTATGTTTTCCTTTGGGTGAGGATGGTTAACTCAGTGGACTGAGTGGAGTAGGCTGGTGGAGCTCTGCGGCTTCGGCAGGTGCCTGCTGAGGCTCTGCTCTCTCACTGTGTGTTTGCTGCAGTGGGTGGGGGTGTTTTAAGGAGAAGGGGAGGTTGGTGAGTGTTTTTCCAAGAGCTGTGATCTGTTTCTTTCCTTTCTGTAAGAGTTTTCAGCCTGAAAAACACGGTTGAGATGCCTCCTTTTCTGTAGCATTTAATAATCAATCTCTTTCTTCTGTCTCTTGCATTCAGCTCATTTTCCCCCCTTTAATATCTGATGCACATCATTTCACATCAGTTTGCCATCTGCCATCTGAGAACCAGTCAAGTTCTGGTACAGTAAACATTTCAAGCTCTACATTTCATATAAGCCTCCTCATGTTTGTAGAATGTGGTTAAATCTGTGCTGCTAAACTGAGCTTGATTCTTCTGTTGGAGAACATTAAATGCTCTACAGTCATTGTGGAAAATGTGTTCTTGTGCTAACACTGCTGCTTGTTATTGTACAGCGAGTTAGGCTTTGGAAGATGCTTTCTGACACTTTTATGATTCAAGATTGGTGGGAGGAGTGTTTAAAGCATTTTTAAAGTGGTTTCTCAAAGATTTCTCCTAAGATGTAACTAGCAACATCACTTGGAAGGCAGGAAAACTCAGTGGATATGCATTAAATTGCTTTCTGTGGCTGGTAGGAAATAGTTGGTCCCTTCCAACCTGAACCATCCTGTGATTCTGTGATACCACTGCTCAGTGTGAACCAATGTATATGCATTGCTAACATTTGCATAATGGTATGTCTTAAAATGGAGGAGGAAATCACACTCTGTCTATGGATTTAGGCAGAGCCAGCGTGGAGATAATAACACCAAAACCCAATATGGAGATAATGACAGTAAAAACCAAGCCTAGATGACTACATGGCATTTCATCTTTTGACTGTATAAAAAGTGAGGCAAGAAAGGTTTGGGGGTTTTTTTTCTGCCCTCACGATTTCCATTTTTCAAAGGGGCCTGCACGAGGGGCAAGAAGCAGATCCCCCAAGGTCTCTGGCTTTGTGCTCGAAGCCTCTGAGGAGTTACTTGAGCCTGATGCTCTGGGGGCTTATTTTGCTTTTGGGCTGGTGTTTCCCTGCTGGGAGAGCTGGGGCCACACAGGAGCAATGCTGTGGCATGGCTGCTGTGTTCCTGTGCTGCTGCCATGGAGGTCTCCCCCCTCTGAGCTGGGAGAAGGTGCCAGGCCCTCTCCTTGGCCAGAAAGGAGGGCAGGCTGGGTGAGCAGCTGGGGCTGTGTGCCAGCCCACTGTGACTCCTGGAGCCCCCTGGATCCCTGGCTGTAAATTCTTTTCCTCGAGCACCTCGGTTGAGCTGTCAGCTTGTGCTTTAAACGGGGTTAGCTGCTTAATTTAGTCCAGACATAGCCAGAGTTATTAGGAGAGAAATAAATAAACCAAGAAGCTGGTTTGGACGGCTGAAAGGTATTTTGGGTGGTCTTGAAAGGATATTCATATTATTAAAGCTGCCCTGTTTCTGCTCCCACCTCCCCACACATGGATGCAGCTCCCAGCAACGAAAAAGTGGGTTAATGGTTTGGCTTTTAGGGCAGCCTGTCTGTGTCCACATTCAGGGGACCTTTTTCTTTCACTAGAAAATCATGGCCCTATTTGAAAGGCTTTAAGCAGTGTCAGATTTTGAGGTAGCCAGAGCCCAGGGGCAGCTGTAGAATGTTAATTAACTAAATGGGGTGGCTCATGGGCTGCACCATGGTGGGGACTCTCATTCCTGCCCTGGATGGGATTGCAGCGTACTGGATCGATGGCATCCACTTGGGCTGATGGGGTTTGTTGGAAGAAATGAGTGGCTCTAAATACAAACGTTTTACCCAGTTTTATCTTCAGGTGGTGCTCTGCCCAGTGCCTCGAGGCCTCAGACTGGAGAAATTCGTCACAGGTGGTGATTTCTGCCTGCCTGGGGCAGGCTGGAAAGCATTCCTTGGGTGTCCTCCACGAGGGAAGGGCATTGGATGGGCTGTGGATGGTCTCTGTGCCAGCCCTGGGCTGTGGGCAGTGGCGTGGGGCTGGGCAGCACCGCTGGCACTGACCATCACACGTGCCTGAGGTGCAGCAGGAGCACAGCAGCTTGGGCACAGGAGACAGGGAGCAGAGGCACCCCGGGGGCAGGAGGAGGCTGCCTGGCTGCTTTTTCACAGAGTCACAGAATCCATCAGGTTGGAAGAGACCTTTGAGGCCACGGAGTGCCAGCTGTGCCCCATGCCCACCTTGTCCCCAGCCCAGAGCGCTCAGTGCCACCTCCAGCCCTTCCCGTGACACCTGCAGGGATGGGCACTGCAAAGCTCCCTGGGCAGCCCCTGCCAAGGCCTGAGCGCCCTTTCCATGGGGAAATTCCTGCTGCTGTCCAAGCTGAGCCTCCCCTGGCCCAGCCTGAGGCCGTTCCCTCTCCTCCTGTCCCTGTTCCCTGGGAGCAGAGCCTGACCCCCCCTCAGTGCCCCTCCTGGCAGGGAGTTGTGCAGAGCCACAAGGTCCCCCTGAACCTCCTTTTCTCCAGGCTGAGCCCCTTTCCCAGCTCCCTCAGCCTCTCCTGGGGCTCCAGCCCCTTCCCAGCTCTGTTCCCTTCCCTGGTGAGACATGGGGGGTGCACTCAGTGGGTTTAGCTCTCCTCTCTGTGTTTTTGTTGAAGACACTTTTGTGTCTAGGAACAATAAACTAAGCTGACCAGAAAGTAACCTAGGATTCCTCTGTGTCATTTCTCAACCTTTAAATGCAATTTTGCTTCCTTTTAGTTTCTGGATTGTTTGTATGTGTGTGTCTGTAAAGAAAAAAACACTGAAAACAGCAATAATCAGTGAGAAAAGCAAGCAAAAAGCTTTCCGAAAAAGACAAAAAGTGAGGGAGCAAGGATCTCCTACATTCAGGTGTTTTTTTTCTTTTGGCCCTTGATAGATTTCAAAGCCATTATTTAATTAACTAGGAACTTGCCTGGGTTAGGGAGTTTTTTCCATTTCAGGTACTCCATTTCATCCAAGGATAATTTGATCTTTGGGTTGGACAGATTTGAACAGAGCACTCTGCAGAGCGCAGCAATAGATCTGTTTTGGTTTTCCTTCTTATTATTGGTGGCTTTTTTACTCCTGGGCTAATCCAGCCTTCCCAAAGCATTCCTTGTTCTGCGTGTTTGCTGCAGGGCCAGGGTGGGATGTTTTCCACAGGTCCCTCAGTGTCCATTGCTCATCACCCCAGTGCTGCTGTATCATGGCTGGGACTGGAAAAGCCAGGCTTCAAAAAACAGGACAAACAGGCAATAATGATGCTCCTGCATGAATTGTCAGATAAGCCATTGTTTTCAGCACAGCCTGAGAAACCTTGGTAATTTGCTGGTGTAAAATGAAAGGGCTGGAGGTATAGAAGCCTTTAATAGTGAGATTTCGGAAGTGACAGTGAGGAGAATTTACCTCCTGTATCTGTGAATCACTTTGGGGTTTCTCATTAGATTTAGTTTAGGAGCTTTGAAAGTAACTTCTGGATGATATCCTTTGTGTTTATCATACTTGTAATGTGTTTTGATTACACACTGCATTAACCTCTGCTTAAATCAACCTTATTAATCATGCTGAGAAAAGGTCATTAACATCTCCCAGACCAAATGCTGTATCCTCAGCTAATTATAACTAATTCATTAAAATGGTGTGACCTGTTTCCACTGGGATGCAATCCAGGATGCAACTCTGGGCTTCTTCTATAAAGCCAGTGTATCCTGAGCTGCTTTGAATTTAGAGGACAGACAGATTTTTTTGTGTTTATTAACCTTGCTTGAAATCTGCCACATCACATTTACGTGCTAAGTTATGAAGATGCTAAAAAAACCCCCAAACCAAACAGAAAACACCTTTCCTGCCACATTTTGCTCTGTAAGCAGAACATATATTTAAATATGCTTTTCTCCAAAGGACGCTCTGAGGTTTCTGTTACTCTGCAATGGCTTGAGAGGGAGCAGAATGCCATGGATCTTACTTCTGGGGGGAGAGCAGGAGGTTTTGTTCAGGTTTCAGGGCAGGAGATCGTGGTGGAAGGTGGTGCTGGGATGTTTCTGTTCCTGGGAGGGTCAGAGGTGAGGGGAACGCTGCTTTTCTGTCTGAAGGCTCTCTGTCTCTTGCAGACACACCAGCTGGACCACTCTGCCCACTACCTGCGCCTGAAATTCCTCGTTGACAACCAGATGCAGCTCTATGTGCCAAAGCCAGAGGAGGAGATCTATGAGCTGGTAATGCTGCCCACTGGGCAAACGAAGTGACACTGGCTAGGACGCTGCTAATTCGTGTTTATCTGACATTCTGGAGCCCGCAGAGTTAGGCTTTTTAGCTTGCAATTACGGTGCTTTGCAGACCATAGCGAATTGGCCTTCGGTACAGGGATGTCTCCAAACCTTTCATCCTGTGTTGGTGTTCAGCTCGTATTTGTGCGTGGATGTGGCTGGGCAGAGAGGAGGGGCAGCCACAGGCAATGTGTGAAAGTCACTCCGAGGTACCTTTAAGCTTAACTTCCCTCCAAGTTGTCTTTTCCTGTTGTCCATGGGGGTTTTAAAGTCAGGTGTTGAGGCCTGAGCACTTCTTGTTACAGTCCCTCTGTCTGAGTTTTAAAGAGGGGGAAAATATACAAGTTGTTGGGTGTTTTTGGGGGGTTTTTCCTTAATGGGAGGGTAAAGATTGAGGTTAAGGAGGTCTGGAGTTACGTGTGAGAATATACTTCCTTAATTGCCTCAGCTGGCTGTTTTCATCTCATTCATCTCAAAAGCAGACCTCAAAGGAATTTTGCCGTGAGAGATTAAAAAAAAAAGACCAGACAGGATTAGTGTCATGCTTTAACTCTGTGATTTTACACAGGCACGCTGTAAAGCTTTTTAAAGTCCTTTTCATTGGTGCCTGGTTTACTTATAAAAAGTAAAACTTTGCTAGTTGTGGAGGCTTTTGTTCATTTAGCAGAGAACTTCTAGGATTTTCCACTAACGCTATCAACAACAACAACGGCAACAAAAAAAACAGTGAGAAAGTGCTAGGGGAGTGCTAGGACTGGGAAGTGGGATATAGCTGGGGAGAATTAAAACTCACAGGAGACAGATTTTAGCTGTCGTTGTCTGGAAGGACTTTGGGGACTTGTCTGATGCTGAGGGGGTGTAAGATTGACACAGTCATCACTTACTGTTTATTCTGAAAAGCTGAAATGAACCCAGACTGTGTCAGAGGGACTGTGCAGAAGCTGGAAGGGAATGGTAGAGATGGGTGCTGCAGGAGGATGTGTGGATATTAAACCAACACACTTGGTGTGTTTGCTTGTCTGGGTGGGTTTGTTCGGGGAGAACACTGGAGTTCCTTCCATGGAGCTGTAACTATTCTGTAGTACCTGATTTTTGCACTGCTGATAAAAGCAGGAGATAAAAATTATGGTTTTTGTTAGGGAAACCTTTTGCTAATGAGTTCCTCTTCTTTTCTAAAGGAATTGTTTATATACCACAGTCCAAAAGCTGAGTTCCAAAATGTTAATTATTGTGAGTTGCATTTTTCCATGCTCACAGCAGCATGTAAACAGAATTAATATTCACCTGTGGGCTCTCGTTCACCTGGGGCTATGATTTTTTCCGAAGACAAAGGGCTGGTTTGTTACTTCAGTGCTGAAAGGCAGAGGGATTTGCAGCAGGATGGAGGGACCTCTGGGCTGTTGCCTAGGTGTGAATTTGTGCTGGTCTCCCAGGAAGGATGTTAATGACCATTTCAAAGACTCGGGGGCTTTCCTTGGTACAAATAAACATCAGGGTGTTAAAGGTGAAATGTCATGCTGAGGTGTAGCAAATCTGATAGTCTGATAATGAAGAAATGTATTTAGGGAACAAAACCACTCCTTGTGATTTTAATGCTGTTGAGTAATTGACTTCCTGCAATGTCATCATTAAAATAATATAAAAACATTAAGTTGTTAGTATCTGTAAATTAGGAAGACAGGAACAGAAGCTCTGTTTCTTGTGCATTCAAAATGGCATTGACTGAGTGAAATAGGTGCGTGCTTTCTTTTGTGGTGGTGGTGGTGGGAGAGCACTGCTTCCTCCTCTCTAGCTGTGTTCTAACAGCAGAGCTGAGTGACACTGCTAATACCTCTCACACAGGTGGAGAGAAAACTCTTTGATAAATAATGACCACAGTCCCTTTCTTCTGCCTGTAATTAAAAACCAAAAAATCTGTTCCAAACGATGACAATTGATGTGTCCTCCCACAGTAACATGTTTTTGTGTTTGTTTCTTTCTTTCCTTTATTCAGCTGTACAAGGAAATAGAAATCTGTCAGAAAATTACCCAGCACATTCAGATGGAGAAGTCTGATGCATCCTCTGATATTTATGGTGAGTTACTCCCTGAGTTGTTTTGCTGTTTCTCCCCAGTCAGTTGTAGTGGGAGCAGGCTCTTGTTTATTGATGTACCTGAAAGGTCTCCTGAGCACAGTGAGAAAAGCACTTCTGATTCCTGAGCCACCCACAGCAACGTTCACCTGCCCTGGAGGAGGACAAGCTGTGTTTGGGAGGGCTCTGAACGTGGCTTTCCTGGAGCTGGAGGATGTGCAGGGAGGACAAATGTTTGCTTGTTGCTGTGGTTCCCCCCAGCACCACGCACGGGGGCTGTGGGTGGGAGCAGCATCCTTTGCCAGCTGTCACATCTCACACAGAGCCTTCACGGGCTGTGCCAGGGCTGTGCCAGGGCTGCCCACAGCCTGCAGGGCTCGGCAGCTCCACTCCCTCCTCCTTGTTCCCCCTCCTCAGTCCTTCCTCCTTGTCCCCCTTCTCGGAGACATCCCTGGGCATCTCGAGTTCTGTGGCCGGGCAGCTCCAGAGAGGCTCTTTGGCTTCTTCTCACCTGCCAGGGACACCCAAGGTGGGTTCCTGCCTGGCCCTGACGTTCCTGAGGCTGGGGATGCCCAGCTCCAGGGCTCAAGGGATGTTCCAGCCCCTTAGGATGTCCCACAGATGCCTGGAACCAGGATACATGGCAGATCTGTGTGAAACATAAAACAGGCAAAGGCCTGCTGGGTAATTTCAGCAGAATCTCTCATCTCTGTGTAGTTCATACTCTCAGCTTTCAGGTGTTTCAGGTTCCAGCCCTCCTGCCTGGTGAGTTTGCCCTTTGGCCTGGCAGTTACAGTTCTGGGGTGTATTTTAGAGTTATCTGTGCAGCCTACCCTGCAGGGAGCCAATCTGAATCTTTTTGCTGTTTATCTAAATATTCTATTTTAATGACTAGAATAATTCTGAATCCCCAAACTGCTTATTATGCAGCTGCAGGCCATTGGAATATTGAGCTACAAAGCAGTGGGACTGACTGGGGCTTGAATATTGAAGGCCTAAGGAAGAAATATTCACCAGCCCCAGTGATGGTTCAGGGTTGATATTTGTGCAGTGCCTGAAAGCACTGCAAGAGTTGGGGCTGTCATAGCATTTCCTGTTTATTTCTTTTTCTTCTTGTTTTCTAAGTGATAAAAACGTGAAATGCACTGTGGTGTCCTGTGAAGTGAGATCAGCTGTGTGAGGTGTGGGATGGAGCTGTGCAGTGCTCTGACCCTGCAGGGAGGGAGTGCTAAAAGCAGCCCGAAAAACCTGACTTTTCTCTCACTGAGGGAGAAAGGTGGTTTGCCTCTAATTGGCAGAAGGATTTCTGTGGTCTCTCTGCGTCTCCTCGTGTGTTCATGCAGTGACAGGTGTGTGCTGAGATCACATAATCCTGGAGCAGCTGGGGCTGGACCTCAGATCACCTCATTCCAACCCCTCATCTGGTGGGGAGCTCTGCTGGGAACATCCTGTGGTGTTCCTGCCCCCAGCAGTGTCCCTGTGGCAGTGACAGGCACTCCTGGAGAGTCTGGCTGGTGCTGGCTCTCAGTGGGATGCTTTGCTGGTGCCTGAGCACAGACGTTCTCACCTCTTTGGCTGGTGCTCTTTCCCTCTTTGCCAGGGCTGTGAAGGCAGAAATCAGTAAGAACCCTTGGCCCCCAGCGCCTGGATGTGTCAGGAACATGCTGGCAGGTTCACCAGCAGCTGGTTATGCCAGGGGGCTGAGGGGATTATCTGGAGGTGGGTATTGAGCTCAGAGTTGCAGATTTTTGTTCTCCTGTCAGCAGAACTTGGCAGCGAAGGGAAGGCTCTGCCTGGGTCACCACCCATCTCTCCCCACCTGTGTTTCAGAGTCCGTGCACAGTTTGGTGATAATGTTTTTGGCAGGAATGCCAGCTTATGCAATCGCTGTGGCTTCCACCCACTCCTGCCCTTCCTCTCCTGCAGTGTTTGTGTGGAGCCCCTGTGGAACCCAGCCAGATGGGAGCTGCACATTGCTGCTGTCCACTGGCACTGCTGTGCTGCTGCTGGGACTGCTGTGACACCCAGCCACTGCCACAGCTGGGCAATCAAACAGGCTAGGGTCACGTTCCCTGTCTGTGCAGGGGTGAACTGTGTGCGTGAGATGACCATTCCCAGGCTGTTGCCAGCTGCCCATCTCTCATCTCTTAAAGCTGACGACAACCTGTGTAATTGCTCCTTGTGCCCTTTCTGCCAGGAATAACTGCAGGATTTATGGGTATGGCTGAAAGATGAATCAAGAAGCAGCTACGTGTGCATTTAGACCTGATGGATTGAGGGAGGCAGAGGTCTTCTCGTGGGGGAATCACAGAATCCCAGAGTGGGTTGGGTTGGAGGGGGTTCAGGGGCGGCCACAGCTTCTCTGGGCAGCCTGTGCCAGGGCCTCCCCACCCTCACAGGGAACAATTCTGTCCCAATATCCCATCTAAACCTGCTCTCTGACAGTCTGAAGCCATTCCCCCTTGTCCTGTCACTCCAGGCCCTTTAAAGAGTCTCTCTCCATCTTTCCTGCGGGCTCCCTTCAGCTCCTGGACAACTGCAGTTAGGTCACCCCAAAGCTTCTCTTCCCCAGGCTGCACAATCGCAGATCTCTCAGCCAGAGGTGGAACGTGGGGCTGCTTGGACATGCTGAGCTCCTCCCAGTGAGAGCCTGAGCTGCCCCTCAGGCTGGTTTTAGTGTGTGGTGTTTGGGCCAAGCCAGCCTTTCAGCTTGTAGGAACTGATGCTTTGTGCTGGCTCAAGCTGCAGCCCTGGGCACGCTCTGCTGTTTTTCTGGGTGAGGGTTTTCCAGGTAGGCTTTGCGGTGATGACAGCCAATAACTGCTGTATTTTACAGCTGCTCTTTTAGTCGAGGGTTCTTCTCTCTGCCAAAGCTGGTGTGTTGAGTGAGCTTCACAAATTTTCATTTCCTTCAGCCCGAGGAGCTCGCGTGCAGATTCCAAGTAGCTCAGTAAGTCAGGAAAGGCCATATGCTTCTCACTTCTGAGCTGCCACATTCTTCCCCCTCTTTTCTTCTTCCCTTTTTCTCTTTTTATTTTTAAATCGTGGATGAAAAAATAACTCTCAGCCATAAGGATCAACTCGAAGGGATTCCTAAAGTCAGGATAGGCTCCCAGCACATCTGCACGTCTTGGCTGGTGGCTGATTCCGTGTCAAAACAAATGACTCCCCCCAGAGGTTTGTAAATGTTTTTCTAGTCTCTAGAAAAAGAGAGAGCAAATGGTTGCCTGCACTCATTTAGGGAGTAATGAAGTTTCAGAAAGGCAAATGTTCTGCTTTAGATAACTCTCCACAGTAAATAAACAACCTGCATTTAACTTGTATTTCCTTCACACATTGTTATCTTGTGTGTCACCCACAAATGGCAGGGAAATCCCCCATCCCGAAGCTCACAGTCCCAATTAGACTGTTTAAAATGAGGCTGTGTCAGCACTTCCACTCCAGGATTGTTCTGCAGGTCTCTGGTGAGCGTGGAACGTGTGCCGAGCCGAGACTGGGCAAATGACAGGTTGTGCCAGAAGCAGCTGGAAAAGTGAAGGGGAAAAGGGAAAGGGGCATTTCTACAAACCTGCCCAGCCCATGGAGCTCGAGAAGCAGAGGTCAGCACTCTGTTTTAGCAGGAGATGTTGTGCCTGCCCGGAGTTTGGGATGGCACATCAGCCGCGGCTCTCGGATTCCCGGCTTTTGTCCCAAACCGCGGCTCCGTGCAGCTTCGGTCTGCAAACAGCAAAACCTCCTGCAGTGACCTGTGGTGCCAAGAGAGCTGGGAGTCTGTTCCAAGGCTTTGCAGCTGTGGTACCCTCAGATACGGCCGTAGGTGGTTGGTATGTGCACTCAGAAGTTCAGTTCAGGTTTTCGCTAGAGCCGCTTCCATTGTTGAACTTCCCCCATTGTGTTTGGGAAGGGAGAGGGGAGGGGTCCCTGCCTGCTGGTGGCAGGGGACAGCACGGCCCTGGCTGCAGGGTGTGGTGCCTGGCACACCCTGGAAGGGGCTGGCTTTCTCTCAGCATCTCACTGGCTTTCTCCCCAGGTTTCTCTCTGTCCTCCGTGGAAGAGGACGGGATCCACCGGCTGTACGTGAATGGCGTCAAGGAGACAGGCCTGGCTTTCAAGAAAGGTAAAACACTTGCCAAAACCCTCCCAGGTCAGTCACCCTGACATAAATACGGGAGAAGCATGCCAGTGCTCCCTGTGGCTGGGATTACTGCCTCCAGTTCTGCTCCCAGCCCTTGCAGGAAGCACGGCAGCACCTGGAGCAGAAGCCAGCAGGGATACCCGGACTGCCAGGATCTGCTTTAATGCAGTTTATCCCAGCTGAGCCCAACCTTTAAGGTCCTTTCCAACCCAACCTTTAAGGTCCTTTCCAACCCAAACCATTAGAGATACGGAGTGGGGGGACAAGGATTAGAATTAAATGATGTTTAGGCTTGCTTCCAGCCCGAACCATTGTGTGTGTGGAGGTGGGAATGCCACTGCATTTTCCTTTCACTGCCTCCCCTGCTGCAAAGACAGGCCTGTCAGGGAGCTGGGCAGCTGAAACCCACCCACGTTTTGAACTGGAACATGGGGACCAGGAGGGGTGAGAAGATTTGCATCTCCTCAGAACGCACTGGTGTGTGCAGAGTCCTCAGAAGCACCTTCCGAGTTCTCTTGGTGAACTCGTGTGGCCTTGCAGAGCTTATTCAGCAGCTGGCCCTTGCCAAAAGCTGTTCCAAAGGCTGCTCTCCCCCAGGCTGCAGCATCCCTTGGCCTGGTGCTGGCTCTGGCACTCTGCTGAGCCAGTCCAGCTGATGGAAAAGTGCCCTGGCACTTCCTGTGACCCGGGGAAGGTGGAGCTGGCCGCTGTGGCTGGGAATGAGGGGCGGAAGGGGCACGGTGGGGGCAGAAACAGGGAGGAAGGAGCAGTGCTCAGGGAATGGGGGACAGCCTGGAGCTGCACCCCAGCTTCAGAAACCCCCGTTAGGTGTGTGTTAAATGTGAAAAGAGCATCTTGCTCTTGCTGTGCCTCAGCCCCCCAGCATTCCGTGGCTGACAGGATGGATATCCTGCCAAAAGGCCTGAGCACGGGCTGCGGGGCTCCCTGCCAGGCTGCCACCACGGGGAAATGAAACCCTGTGGGTTTTTGTGCGGAGCAGAGTGTGAGGAGTGAAGGTGGACTCGGGTTTCGTCAGGGCTTCCCTGGTTTGCTTTTAGTTACTGCTGGAAGAGCAGGGTGGATGTGTGAGCACAGAGTGCCTCCTGTGGGGCTGCAGCGCAAGGACAGGAGAGAAAAGCTCCCGGATTTGTAGCTCCTCAGAAGAGGCACCTCTGTGTCATCAGCAGTCAGCAGGATACCGGGACAAGATCCCCCGAGGGAGCAGGAGGAAGGGAGGAGAACGCTCTGTGCCTGCCATTATTTACATGCCTTGTCTGCATTTGGCTGAACTCCATCAGATGAGATACTGCATTTCATTTTCCGTCTTTCCTCCAATTAGAAGACTTTTATTTTCTCCTAGTAATTTTTATGATTTATCCCTTTGCTTCTTCTGTTGGTCTGGCTTAGCAAGGCATTCCTTGTTGGAATAGGAGCTCCTTGATTGCCCTGAGGTAGACGTGATGCTTTATCCCAAATGATCCAAAGCAAAGACTACAAAGAGTAAATGAAGCCCCAGATCTGATGTTTATGGTTGCAGGCCTATTAGTGTGCTACTGTTATGCCACAGAATCACTAAGTAGAATAAATTAAATAATGCAAAATGCTTGACTTGCCTTGCTTTGTCCTTCTTTCAGATATGATTTTACAGTCCATTTACTTTGTAGCTACTCCATCTAGTTCATTTTATTCTCCCTGAAACTGCACACCACGCTAGAGTTTCTGGGCACAGTTACATGCATTTAGGGAGATCTCCATTTTCCTGAGGAAGATCTCCAGCCTCCTCCCTCCCGGGTTTCTTCCTGGAATGTGGGTCAGTACTCCTGGAGGATTCAGGGTGCCAGGGCTCCTGCTTTGCCTGGCAGGGATGGCCACCCCTGCTCTTTGTCAATGGCTGTAAATGCCAGCTCTCGTCCCTGTGAATGCAGGGATGGAGATGGGGATGCTCCAGCAGCCAGGGCTCTCAGCACTGCTCTTCCCTGGTGAGCTGCTGCCTGCCTTGCCCCGGGGAGTGTTTGGGAATAAACCCCACCTGCAGCTGGCTCTTGCTGGCCAGGGAGGGCCCTGCTGGCCCTGGGGAAGGTTAGGATTCCTGTGTCCCTCAGCATGCCGGGGAGCAGGAGTCAGCTGCTTCCTCTGCACATCCCTGGGGCACTGCTGCTATAAATAACTCCTGGCATCAGGCTGGGAAAAAAGCCACGGCTAACTTAGCAAGGGCTGACATCTGCCTGTTGAAGATGAGTGTGCTGCCCTGGCATTCGGGAGGGGTGGCAGGGGATGCCTGTGGCGTGTAGGTGCAGCGTGCACAGTGGGAACAGGGGATAAGCTGTTGCTGGCACGTTGTGAGGGACTTCCTGAGCACTCTGCTCGTAGGGTGGCACTGCAGGAGCAGCCAGACAGCAGATCTCAGAGAGTCCTTCAAACCCCAGTGCCGTTTGCAGGCTGTAATGATCATGTCCAGACACAAACGCCCCTCAGAGAGCTCCGTGAAGCCTGTGCAAGTCTGACCTGTTCCTCTGTGTCCCAGGCCTGAAAGCTGGGGACCAAGTGGTGGAGATCAACCAGAGAGCAGCTGAGGAGCTGGACTCGGCGCTGCTGAAGGACGCCCTGGTGCAGCCCTCGCTGAGCCTCACCGTGCGCACCCACCCCGAGCCCCAGGAGGGGCAGAGGCTGGGCCAGCCTCCCCCACGGCGCCCAGAGAACCCCCCAGAGCCCGGGGACGGCGCCCTGGCCTTGCCTGGCAGCAGCCAAGGTATGGGGTGAGGGGCAGAAATCATCCCTGTGTGCAGATTCCCTGGTGGGAGGGAGGGCAGTTCCAGCCTGAGCTGGGCAGATAGTCCCGGGGGGCTCTGGAAGCTGTGAGGTGTCACTGGGGCACCCCCGAAGGCTGGCTGTGCCCACAGTCAGCCTGTGACACCTGTGCCATCGCCAGAGCCACCTCACATCCTCGGGCTGTGCCCACAGACAATCACAGAACCAGCTGCTCCCTTCTGGGCAGCTCAGGAGGTGCCGTTTCCTCTGGATTTGCCCACAGGATCCCCGTGTGGCAAGGGCAGGAGGAGGGAAGAGCATTCTGTGTGCAGTTCGGGGCACCACGGCAGCAGAAAGGTCTAAAGCTGCTGGAGAGTGTTCAAAGGAGGGATGTGAGGATGCTGAAAGGTCTGCAGGAGCCACACGAGGAGCAGCTGAGGGCACTTGGAATGTTCAGCTGGAGGAGAGGAGGCTGAGGGGAGTCTCACTGGGGTCTGCAGCTTCCTCCAGAGGGGCAGCTCTGATCTCTGCTCTGTGACAGGGACAGGACCCAGGGAAGGGCTGGAGCTGTGTCTGGAGGGGTTTAGGTTGGATTTTAGGGAAAGGTTCTTCCCCCAGAGGGTGCTGGGCACTGCCCAGGCTCCCCAGGGAATGGGCACAGCCCCACAGAGCTCCAGGAGCGTTTGGGCACCGCTGCCAGGGATGCCCAGGGTGGGATTGTTGGAGTTGAGTTGGACTGGATGATCCCTGTGAGGCCCTCCCAGCTCAGGATATTTTGTGGCTCAGTGATTCAGCCTCTCTGGGGTCAGCACAGGGGTCCTGTGTGTTTGATGAGATGCACAAATAACTCACAGGGACCTTGTAAAACACCTAAAGGTAGGGACTGCCATTACAGGCTGACATAGCGAGGTGATCCCGAGGACAGTGCCATGGGAAGGGACATTCCTGCCCCCCACACCGCCCTGCTCCGAGAACCCAGCTGGCAGAACATTCATCTGTAGCAACTGGGAATTGTTTGCCACGAGTTTGGCTTCCTGGATTTCTACGTGCCCCTCTAGGTTTGATAACAGAAGAAGGCGCTGATCCTACCTCTTGCTTCAGTTGTTTGGAATAATTTAAAATACAGGAAAAATCAATGGAATTGCTGAAATGAAGTTGTTTCTAGCGAATCAAAGCTATTCTAAGCTGAGACTGGCTTTGGGGAGTGTGATATTCATAGCAAGAGGAAAAGAGGGAGCAAGAAGAGCTTCCACATAGCTTATTGCAAATCCCTCTGAGAGGACTGCTAAAAGCAACCTCGTGTGAGATGTGGACTAAACCCACACAGGCAGTTAAATTTCAACGTTTTCAGGCCATTTTCTCCTTTTAATTTGCATGGAAGTTTTCCCAGTTAGGCTTTTGTGCTGGAAAATCGAGGTAGTCTTGTACATTTTCCTAGCTGGCCACAAGATGCCCCCATTTCCTGCTCAGCAGCAGCTTTTCACAAGCCTCTGGTCCTCGCCTGTGATTTTTCACTGATGCCGAGTCCTCATAGCTCAGCTTTTCCCTGAGCTGTCTGCCCTGGGAGCACAGGGCTGGCAGCTGGGATGTTTTCACACAGGCAGCACAGAACCCGGAGCTCTCCCAACATTCTCATTCCTTCTCAACGCAGGGAATGCTGGGCTGGAATCTGCCTCTGCTCCCCACTGAAAGGAGGGGAGTATTTCTTCAGCCAGCAGGAGGAGTGCAGGTGTCCCTGGCAGCTTCTGGAAGTGCCTGTAGCCACTACATGAAATAATTTGGCATGGCTCAGCCCGAAGTGGGAGTGAAATCAAGGCTCCGCACCCAAGTGTGGGACTGGGAGGCAGGAGATCTTCCCCACCCATTTCCCTCTGTTTAGGTGTTCATAGAACACTGTGTTTTACTGAAGCCTTTTTTCTGCTCCTGTGCTTTGTCAGGGATCCAATGGATGACATTACCACATGACATTTTAACAAGGGGTCTGTGCTTGTATTCAGGATATTGTTGCTGTATCTTAGATTTTTGTTCTTGGCTCCGCAGCTTCTTGCAGAGAGCAGTCAAGTATGAAACCAAAAGAAAGTTGGTTTTTTCAAACCGTGACACCCACTGACCTATTTATTTGTGTCCTTGTTGATTGCAGGCAGTTTGGCTGGGCAGGCAGGCCAGCTCCATGATTTCTGCTGAAAGCTTTATTTGTGGGACACAGGTTCTGCCTGTGGCCCTGATGCCCCTCTCATCAGGGCCAGTGGGCACACACACCTGTGGGCACACCCTTTCTCCAGGAATCCAGCATCTGGCTGTAGGTTCTGCTGCTATCCTGGCATTATCTTCTCCTCCAGCAATTCTTCATCAGCTGTGAGGGCAGCAAAGGGTAGATTTCATTTTTCGTATGAGGCAAACGATATTGTGCATTCTCAAAGTAAGACAGATACGTGTTTCATTTTTCAAGGAGGGTTTCCTGGTGCCTTGCTGCTCGAGGGGAGGTCTAGAGGAGCAGAGAAGGGCTGTGTTTCTGGGAGTCGACCTCCCTGGAGTGTGTGCCAGAGCTCCCGTTACATCCAGCTTCTCTCACAGCTCTTCCATCACCTGGAACTGCCCTGCACATGCTGAGCTTGGGGCTGGAGCTGCAGATCAGCTCTGTGGCCGTGGTTGCTGCACTGTGTTTGCTGAGCAGGTTATCCTGGGAGTGGCCTTGGGGTTTTCTGTCTGTGGTTGATGCGAGAACTGCCACCGTGGGTGCTTTCCCCGTGGAACTGCACTGCCTTTGCAGAGCCACAGGTTTTGTTCCTCTCATCTGTTACTGCTTTTCCTGGCTCTGGGTTCTCTCCTGCTAACACAGCCTGCGTAAATCTGGCTGGGGAGGATTAGCTCTGGTTCTGGCTGGAGGTTTTCCTTACTGCCTGAAAGGATCAGTGGGGTCTGTCTCCCCTCCCCACGAGGAGTGTTCTGCCGTTCCATTCTGCTCTCCTCAGAGCAGGGAATGAGGGCTGAAAGCTGGGAACACAGCCTTGCATCTCCCCCAGATCACCAGGAAGGTGTTCTGCTGTTAGAAGGGCGTTTGGGAATGGGATTTGTACCCAGATTTGTCTGTGGTCTCCCCACAGTCCAGTCCCTTCTTTCAGTGTGAGGTTTAGGCTGTGAGTGCCCCTGTATTTTGGAGACCCTTAGCATGGGGGAAGCATATAAACTGAAGCATATAAATCACCATGCAGAATGGATAAAGACTGAAAAAGAAAAGTGCCCCCCTGCTTGGAGTGGGTGTCATCAGTCTCTGAGATAGGGAGCACGTGGGTGTTTTAGGGAGTTTGTTATTTTGCCATTCGGAGAGCAGCCAGAGGGTGGAATTATTAACACATAGCCTAAATCTGTGCTGTAAAACTGAACCAAACTTCCGCTGCGCTGTGAGAACAGCCACTGGTTTTTATTCCGTCCTCATCCATCACAGGCCCCCTTGGGCTGAGTAATTTGGATTTCAGAACCAGATGAAGCCACCAGTGACCCTGATTTCTTCAGGGTTATTTTCACGAGGCTGAGGGCTGGTTTCAGACCCTTTGTAGCACCGTTCTCATTCAGTGCTTGATTTAACAATTCCGGGGCGCTTCCTGCAGCAGCCACCGGAGGGCTTTGGGATTAGAATTCGTTTTTCATCCCGAATTCCCCAAAATTCCTCCGATGCTGCCTCTCCCTCTGGCGGCTGCGCCAGGCCTGGACCTTGCAAGGAGGCAAGGCTGGTGTTCCCGATTTCCCCGTGGAAATCCCTCATTCCCGGGGTCCCAGCGTAGTTCAGTGTTTCACAGCTAACCAAAATTCTTCTGCAAGGAAGAAAAAAGTACACACTCGCCTGTTTTATTGCAGATTTATAGGTGAAATGGCATCTTAAATAAGGATTTAATCTGAGATGCCATTCCCTAACAACTCCCATCAAAAATATTCCATTTAATGACAGAGCCTCTTCAGCAAGGTATTCCATTCTCATGACGGGGTCATTCCCTGGCAGCATTTGGATTAAGGAAGCTGCTGTTAAACTGCCCAAATAGATGATAGTGGAGGTTTTCTTGAAACTTAGGCACTGAGGTGCAGGATTCCTGGTTTGTATTTTGTGTTAGCATGGTGCACACTTGGAGATTTGTGCTGCAGCTGGCAGAGCTTGGCGTGGGATATTTATTCCCACCGCACTGAGCTAAATATATCAATAATAGTAAATAACTATATAGCCTGGCAGCAGGAAGGAGGCTTTGAGAGAGGTACCACATATCGTGGAAGTCTCATTAAAACCTCGAATTACACCAACCCTACAAACTGGGAGCAGCAGCTGTGGAAAATTCTAGCCAAGTGCTGGGCTGGTGCTGGAGCTTTCCGTGATTCTCCAGGCCTTGAAACCTCAGCACCTTTGTTCCAGTGATAGAAGACTTCCTTCTATTGTGCTGGTTACAGGCACAAGTGGGAATTATTCACTGTGCATTGGTCACACTGTCACAGGTGTGACACTGCTGAGGCTCCTGTGACCTCCCTCTGTGCTGGGACCACAGGGATTTGTCCCCCTTCTCCTGCTGCTTTTTTTTTTGGATCTCCCCTTCTAATTCCTTAATGTCCCACGTGAGCAGCAAGTGGCAGTGGTCAGGAGGAAGGAAAGCACAGCCCATTCTCCTGGCAGAGCTAAATAAGGATTCACAGCTGGGCAAAAAGCAGGTGATGGAACGATCCTGACAGAAGTGGGACGGTAACTGGGAGGTATTAACGGGCAGGAACGTGCAGCTTTATTGCTCTGACTGCATTTAACAAGCAGCATTTAAACCTGCTCAGGTCTGTGGCGGCCAAAGACATCAGGAAGAGCCTGAGCACACGTGCCGTGTGTGTGTGCTCCAGTGAAGGATTCCTGTCTGCTGGCTGAAAGTGCAGGAAACAGGTTAAGCAGGGCTTTAACAGCCAGGAAAAGAAAAGGAGGTGGCTTAAAAGCAAAAAAGGAGCCCCCCAACAAATATTATTGCCTTGATTTCAGGTGAGAAACAGCTGCAAGGTGCATTTCAAACAGCTTGAGAAGGGGAGTTAATGGCAGTGAAAAAACACAGATTGCACCACATAATTTATGGCACATAGCACTTCTTTTCTCTGGTTTTTTAAATGCACACCTTGAGGGGTTTAAGAATTCTTTATCACATGTTAATAGGGAGAGCAGAAAGCTGATAGTGAGATTTGATAAAATCTGGGCAAGGCTCAGAAAAGTGTACTTCTTACAGACCGAACACTTCCTCAAATAGATTCTGTGTTGCCAAACAACCCTTCCAGGCACTTCTTTGTGCAAGGTAAACCCTCCTTTTTCAGAAGAGGGGCCTGAGCTACCTTTTATGTCCTTTCCATTTCATCTGTGCCCAGCTTGGCCCCATCCCAGTGTGCAGAATACGTTCTGAATTTATTTCCAGATTGCCGAATTCTGATTTTCACAGATTGTCTCTGGACAGAACAAATTGGGAAATTTTGTAGAGTCATGCGAATTGTTTTTGATAATGGGATCTAAAAGCTTGCAGGAACAGCAGCTGAATGTCGGGTCCTGACTCCTAAAAACTGCTAAAACTGGGTTTGTTTCCTCAGCAAGTTGGGTGTATCAGGTCAGAAATGCAGGCAGTGGAATCACCGCATCCCACGTGAGCCAGGGAAGGGCTGGCCAGCACCAAGAGTTTGCATGCCACAGCTTTCCACGTGAAACCACTGGGCCAGAAAAGTCCTTGGCACTGCTCAGCAGCCGGGCAGTGAATGCTGGATGTCAGAATTTCAATGTGACATTCTAGCCTTATCTCTGAATCTGCAGTTGCCAGTGAAATGGTGTCTGGTCACAAGCTGTTGGTTTTTACACCTGCGCCGCAAACACTCCTCGCTCTGGCACAGCCTCCCGTTGGAATGTGCTCGTGTTCCAGGGGAGCTCCGTGGTTGCACCCAGCTTTTCTTGGGGATTTTGGGGGAATTCTGGGCGTGTTTTCACCCCCCTGTCGCTCTCAGCAGGGCACTCCCTCTGCAGTGACCCCGACAGCTCCGCCGAGGCGGCCCCGGAGGAGGCAGAACCGCAGGAGCTGGAGTCGTCGGACGAGGCCGACAAGATGAGCAAGGTGAGGAGGTTCGGTTTTCACCTGGCAGGGAGAGCAGCCAGCCTAGAGCACCTTTGGAAAGCGCTGGTTTTTCCTGTGGAGGTGTTTATGGTTGATCCTGATTGGAACAAGCCACGCCTTTTGACTGTGGCACGCTGCCCCTTCAGCGAGGCCGGTGCCCTTTTCCCAGGGTGGGTTCACATCTTGGGTACCTTGTGAGAGTGTCCCCACACCGGTTTTAAATGGGCTGGTTTATCACCTCCATCCCCAGAGCAGCTCCACTAAGCCATGTGGATTATTAGGATTTTTCTTTCCGTCTTGATTGCTAGGCTTAGGACAAAGGTAAATTAAACTGTATTTCCTTAAAGCAATAGCATCGCTCACAGGCAGGTTTCTAACTGCAAACCAATCACAGCCAATCTACCTTAAAGTGAACCAAAACTCTCCAGTTACAGCTAGGAGCTTGTGCAAATGCGTTGCTAATTGCCATCGATTACGGGACGTTCTGCAGTGGTTGGTGGTTCACACTCAGTGCCTTTTGAGGCACAATCCAGCGAGATTATCTTGATTGCTTTTAGGTATTTGATACAGGTGATGCTGAGAGCTTTCAGCTATTTTCCTTCACAATTAATGGTCTAATGAGAATTAGATGTCAGTTTATTGGTGTTTTTCTCTCTGTGAGTGTTTTCTCTCCTGTTTTAACCAAGCTGTGTTGTAGTGAGCTCTACTGCAGAGAAAGGAAGGAAAAGTCCTTGGCCTCTTGTTTCCTGATCCCTTGTGCCACCCTAGCCTGCAGTTCTGTCCTTGGTAGCCAGACAGTGGAAGCCAGATAAGGGAAAACATGAAATGCACACAGTGATTGCTCATAGTTTGTTTCCAGGCTTTATTCAGGAACTTTTTCTTGTAAGTACAAATAATTTCTTCGTCAGTCAGTGTGTTTGTTGAGAGTTTGGGATTTTTAGCTGTTTCAGTGATTGTTGTTTGGGATTGTTCAGCTGTTTAAGTGTTTGTTGATAGTTTATGATTTTTAACTGTAGATTTCTTCCTCAGTAAGGGGAGGTGTTTGTTGATAGTTTGGGATGTTTAACTGTTTCAGTAAGTGTGTTGATCGTTTAGGGTTTTAAGCTGTAAATTTATTCTTCAGTAAGGGGAGGTGTTTGTCCATAGTTTAGGAATTTTAACTGTTTCAGTCAGTGTGTTGATAGTTTGGGAATTTTAACTGTTTCAGTAAGTGTAAGTGTTGATACTTCGTGATTTTTAACTGTAAATTTCCTCAGTTAGTGGAGGTGTTTGTTGATAGTTTGGGTGTGTTGATACTTTGTGATTTTTAACTGTAAATTTCTTCTTCAGTAAGTGGAAGTGTTTGTTGATTGGGATTTTAACTGTTTCAGTGTGTTTGATAGTTTAGGGTTTTAAACTGTAAATTTCTTCTTCAGTAAGTGGAGGTGTTTGATAGTTTGTGATTTTTAACTGTAAGTTTCTTCTTCAGTAAGTGGAGATGTTTGTTGATAATTTGGGATTTTTAACTGTTTCAGTAAGTGTTGATAGTTTAGGGTTTGAAACTGTAAATTTCTTCCTCAGTAAGTGGAGGTGTTTGTTGATATTTTGGGATTTCTAACTGTAAATAGGTGGGATTTTCATATGCTCTGAGCAGAGTGTGTTCCGTGGAAGGACGCTGTGGCAGCAGTACGTGGCTGCTGGGGAATCAGTGCTCTCCATGGGTTTTCCAGGGCTTTTTGTTGCTGAGCTGTGCCACAGGCTGGGGGGGTTTTGCCTCTTGTCTCCGGGATGCTCAGAGCTGTAATTGCCTGCACAAGGCGTCAGGATTACCCGATTAGCTCTGCAGCTCAGAAGATTTAGTCAAACTGAGAAATGGGTGTTAGCAGCTTTAATGCTTAATATTCCATCCTGGAGGAGTAACTCCCAGCTCCCCTGGTTTCCAGCGGGAGGAGCTTCTGCCTGTCTGGCAGTGAAATGTTGACATCAATGTTTCCTTTTGGGACACAGAAATATGTCTCTGTATTTGCATGGGGTGAAGAGGAGTAGGCATCTTTTTTTTTTTTTCTGTTTCAAACTGCTTGAAATGTTCTCCCACAAATAAAGGACACAAGTACCTATGGAATATATCTAACCTGCTCAGTCTGGCAAACTCAGGGATGCTGCTGTCCCTGCTCTGTACTCAGCGCCTTCCTTGCTGACTGTAGAAACCCCCAAATGATTCTGCAATGCCTGTAGAAAATTCCAGTATGTGGTAGTGAGGAAGAAAAAAAGCTCAGCTGAGGGTTTTCCTAATCCCTTGGTTTTCCTGTGTGCTTGGGAAAGCTGATGTGCATGGGAAGGAAGGGTTCTTGCAGTGTGTGTTTTCCCGTGTGCGATAAATAAATTTGCCAGTCAAATTTATAAAGAAATGAAATTTATTATACAGCCGAAAGATCGGTCACAATGAGCCACAATATTGAGGAGCAGCACCGAGCCGGGGTCGGTACTGGGTGAACGCGTATAGATCTGACCTCTATCGCATCAGATCTCCCCCGGTTCACCCCGACTGCCTCAGCCAGGGTGATTTTTATGCAGTTCTGGGTGGGATGGTGACATCTAGTCCATTCTTCTCAGCCCTGAATAGGTTACAGGGCTGGACAAAAAGAGGTTTCTGGGTGTGATGTGTGGTCCATCCTGTGATGAATTGTCCATCTCCTGGTGCAGCTGGCTCCTCTGTCTTCACAATAGGATTCCCAGAAACATAATTCCTTGATGGCCGGGGTGTAGATAGTGATCAGGCAATTATTGTCCGGTCGTGGTGTGAATGTTCCTGTGATACAAATCTGACTCCACCTGGGATGGAATTCCCACCTATTGATTCTCTGGCTGCTCTGGTGTTGTGAAAACCCCTCCCTGGTCAAACTGGCTTTAGGGGTTTTTGAAACTTCTAGTTTTAGGAGGGGGGGCTGCATCCTTTACTTTTATAACTTTATCTTAAATCATATTTTAGCACGAATTTACAGGGTTCATTTATAACACCGTGGGAAGTCACGGACGGTGAGGAGAAAAACAAAGGTGTTTTCCTGTCCATGCACTCCCACACCTTCCCATGCTCCCGGGATTATGGCACAGAAGATTAAGGTGCTGTCCTCAGGGCTGTTCCTCAGGCGTTATTTCTGTATGTGGGAAGGGGAAGCTCTCTGCCCTCGTGCCACGTTCCCCTTTATCCTCTCGCTGCCACAGCTCCCTTCCAGCTCGGGAGACTCCCTTTATTTTTCTGCCCTTCTTGGCTACAGCAGAGCAGCAGCACTCCTATCCATTTCAGTGAGAATATTCAGGGGAATATTCCCATTTTGCCAGCGTCAGAGCTCCCCTCCTTCCAGCACAGAGGCAGCATTAGGAGCTGGAGATCCCAAACCAGCCTTTGGGGTGTCTTGTGCCGGTCCTGGGGCAGGGCTCCATCCGTGCCCCTGCAGAGAGGGACAGCTCCGAGCTTCCCCAGGAAGCTCCCTGGCTCTCCAGCCAGCAGAGAGATCCCTGGGGCAGCATTAATGATTGATGGCAAGAGGAGAGGAGCGAGGCGCTCGCAGCCCGCGCTCATCTGCTCTCCCAGCACGGCCTTTGTGCGAAGGTAAGCGGGGGGAAATCCCACCAAAAGCTGGGCTTGGTCCCTGCTGCCTTTGCCAGGGAGGTGGCAGGGGCTGGGTTACACAGGAGGCACTGGAATGAGTCCTCCCTCCTCTTCCCCCTCCTCCTCACGGCTGCAGCTGCCCCTGTCCCTTCCCCCAGCCCTGCACGTGGGTGTGTGTTTCCTTAGGAGTGGTGCTTTTGCTTCTTAATCTGCAAAAGCCTCCAAGATCTGGTGGTGCTGGAGGATTTGGAGGTGCAGTAGGAGCTCTGAGGACCCCTCCCTTTTCTGAGAAGCTTGTCTTCTGTATATCCTAAAGGCCTGATAATGCAGAGCTTTCTTCTCCATCGCTGTTGTCAGAGTAATGATTCCATTATACAGAGTAAGGGAAGATGAGGTGTGTGTGCCTGCTCTGGTAAAACACTGGAAACCCTTTTCCAGGGTGGGATGGCTGCTGTTCTCTGGACTCACTCCCTATCTAATTTCACCCTCTTATCTCTTGGGATGACATCCATGTGAAAGGTAGCAAGCAAGGCGCTTTTCAGGTGCAACTCTTTTCCTTAAGCCATGCAGCTGGCACTGGCCTGAGGTTTTCTACACGTTGTTTTTGCTCTGGGGTGGGCTTCTGGCTTTCCTTTCTGTCCCCATTTCATGTAGGAGCTAAGGGGAGGAGAGAGCTGGCAAGGAAAGCCTGCTCTCTGCCACCTTTTCAGGCTTTTTTCATCTAGCACCAAATTTCAGGCTGTTCATGAAGTGGGGGGGG